>VZTL01059015.1:24686-36235 GCA_013400535.1 Scopus umbretta | reverse complement strand
GGGGGGGGGGGAACCAAACCAAGCCCCCAGTGTCTGTTACCTAAAGCTGTGACACACGGGGCGGCGCTTTGAAGCGAAACTCGGTCCACGCTGACAATCCAATTACTTAAGCTTTTATGCGTTTGGTTAGAGTACGGTAACTGAAGAGCTTTGCTTTCTGCAATTAAAATCATCCTGATCACTTTGAATTAACTGGGTTTTTTTCTTCAGGCAACTAGTCTCAACACGAACACAGAACTCCAGTTCTTGTGTAACCACTATTTTAGAAGGCATAGTCTCGTACGGTTTGGGAACGTACCCGCTCTACGCAACGAGCTGGGCAGGAGGCGCCCCAAGCGCCCTGCCAGCGCGCGTACTTGGGCAAGGACGTAAGCGCAAACCGGGCATGCACGCAGGCTGAGGATCTTCCGTATCGCACGAGGTAATGGGGAAAGATGAACCCGGGGGTTTCTCACGTTACCGTTGCCCATTTTACACCAGATTAAGCTTAACTCATCCAAGAGGAACAGGGCTGGGGGGAAGAGGAGGTGAAGAAAAAGTAAAAATAACGTCCGCTATAACCATTTCTGTATAAAGTTGTTTGTTACACATGCTCCAGGTGGGTCACTTTCCTGCACTCGAGTCACGAGTTACCACAGCGTTAATGAGACAGCACATCATTGCTGGCCTTCGGCATCTTTTACCCCAGCTATTTACATTCTGTGTATTTTTTCATGATCAACAAATTTGTTCAAGTTAGATAAGTTATCCCACCACTTAAAAAGAAAGGTCTCTGCAATTAGCTTAAACCACGGCGTAATCTTAACTTCGTTCTTGGAGGCTTTGTCCAAGAGCTGTTTCAGTTCTTTCTGTGACACGTAGCAGTAGCTTTGGATCTCGTTCGGGTCGGGATTCAGCGCTACGTCCTTCTGTACAAATAAGATATAGTCTATCTCGTGTTCACCCCAGATCCCATCAGACTTGGCCTTGTAGTGAATTCGTGTCAGGTAGGACATTTCTTCTGGAGTTACCTACAGCCAAAACACTTGTCAGAACCGCTGCCAAACCAGAATAATTGCACTGCTAGGCATTACAGAAGAATTACCAGCTATTGCCCTCTTCCTTAAAAATTATTTTCCCCCCAAGTGTACAACTGCAATGTACTTCTTCACAAAGAATTACTATGAAAAAAAAATAAATTTACTGCACTTTGATGACATGAATTGCACAGCATCTCCCTAGTCAGACTCGCCCTGTAGTATTTTGAGTGGATTTCTTCTATACAGTACATTTTAAATAACGTTTGCCAGACCTTAATGCACACTTACTGAAGCGCTGATGAACACACTTGCACCTGCACTTTACCTCCCAAGGGAAAGCCGAGGCCAGAACCGCGTACTGACGGACCACGCGCAACCCCGATCTACCAGGGATCTGTGCAAGCTACAGACCAGGTAATTAATTCTGGGGACAACCTCACCGTCGGGTCTGCCCGTAGCACGCTGCTTCTGCCATGTCCCGTGACACAATCGGAATTAGTTGCAAAATGCAGAAAGAGATTTCGACCATGAGCGTAATTCAGACAGCTTCACCCTGCTCTCGGTGCACTCCCAAACTGCCACCGCAAAGGAAAGTACCACAAGCAGGCTGTGGGATTGTTCTGGATGAAACACCGAGTGCCCTGGCCACCCTACTTCCCACAGGAAGCTCGGGATTGCAGAGGGATGCGCACATGGATGCTGGCAGCAGCTCACAGTGCCGCCCCCCCCACCCCCGGAGCGCCTGTCATACAGAAGGCATAGGACACTCTGCCACGGCCCGAGGCGGGACAGCACATCGCCTTCCCCTGGGCACCGAGGATGGCCTGCCCAGCTGGAAAACACACAGGCACCCATAGTCAGGCCTGAAGCAACGCAATCTGTCACGACTGTGCGACTTCTCTTTGGCTCATCCTTCGTTTAAGCAGTGGAATACTCTAAAATACCATCTAGTGATACCAGCTTTTGAGACTCTGGAATACAGATGAAGTCGTCTCAAATGTACTAAGTTCTCTAGATCTCCAAAATTAAATTCATTTTCAGGTTCCAGGCTGACCCTGTCTGCCAGATGCAGTTAGTCTGTAAACTGGCAAATGTTGGCAAGAATTCCCCTTTCTCCTTTCTTCCTTCTGTTACCTGCTCCATGGGAATTCCTAACTCTGCTTTCAGTCGTCTCTGTGCTGCTCTCCGAACACCAATGGCATTATTTTCTTCCAGTTCCAGTGGATGGCTCAGAGGATGACTGCAACAAGTGTTGGTGAAACAGTCTGCAAGAAGTTTGTATCAGTACGCTTTTGACATGTATAAAGCATTGTAAAAAAACAAACAAACAAACAAAAACCACCAACCAAAAGAACCCAGAGATGCAGAACCGTTATTCAATGCATCACAGCTTTGTTTCTCTTTTGTAGAGAAGGGTCAGAGAGGAAGGAGGATATTTTCACCTCTTATTTTTCTTTACGTATTTTGCACCAGGATTTGCCTCTACCAAGTACTACTTTGCAGGTTAGTGTTCGATACATACGAACGCATACATACTTATTCTCATACCCAAGACAGCATCTACTTGGCAAGTTTATAAGGACATTGTTTATCCTGCAAACGCTAATTAAAATTACTCTGGGGAGTTTGTATGCAACAGAATATTGAAAATATTCCCTGAGCTTCAAGACCAGCTGACAATTAGTAGAAGTAAATAAGCAGCTAAGGTTTGTGTTTAAAGGACAGGTCCTCTATACCCTGCTTCAAGTATATCAAAAATTACTTATGAATTACATAGCCTAACTGTGATTGGCCAACCTTTTATCTGTAGGGGTATAGCTCAAAAGCATCTAACATAAGGTTTGATTACCTACACCCTACATTCGTCCATTTTCATTAGTTAGTAGTCAAGGACAAAAAAAAAAAAAATCTCTAAAGTAAAGATTGCCTTGGAAGGAAAAGTCTGTCTTCCTTGAGTTGAAGAGGGTTAGAAACACTTGAATTTGTTTTCCATCTGAAACTCTGAAACAGACCGCTTTATGATTCCTTCAACACGTCTTGTGCAAGCTGTTTTTCTTTCATTCCGCTTCTTATTTTTATGCCTCTCCTTTTGCATTTAATAGTAATAGTTCAGGAGACTTCAAAAATCATGCACTATATACTTTGGCCACACAGTCTCACTTCTTCTGTAGTTAGAAAAGCGTTGGTTGAAGCAGACACAGATAAACATCCACATATCTCACTGAAGCACAACCCAACTGCTTCCCAAGCTGCAGGGCTCTGCTATACATCAACTGCATGTCTTTACCAGTGGAACCAGAACACTCCACAGCTACCAGAGTGATTTCTTCAGCTCCACCAAGTATGTCTCGCAGCAGAGGAACTGAACAACACACCCTCTGCACTTGCATAAGCAGGTGCAAACATGTCAGGGAACGATCATTTCCCAAGAATATGTATAACAATAAGCTAGCACTCCCATTATCCTACTTCATCCACAAGATAAGTACATCTCTTACTTGTAAAAGTACTTAGAAGTATATCTCCTCTCCAAAGCAGTAAATTCTAAAAACTCAGAATAAGTTACACTGCAAGATTAGACTGGCATATTTTTAAAATATTGATTTAAATAAAACATCTTGATAAATAGAACATGTTTCAGTACTAACCTGGAAATGTAATTTTTGCATTTGACCTCTGCTGCAGCAACAGTTTATCTTCTGTATTAAATAAGAAAACACTGAAAGCTCGGTGCAGTAAACCTAAAATAAAAAAACAAAAACAGAGCGCGCTATTTAACACATAAAGACAGTTTAAGGGCTTAGAACAAGCCTCATTTTTGGGTAATCTAATTTAAAATTCATGTATGTTATAAACCATGGATTTGATAAAAAACTCAGAGTTATCATTTAGGTTTCTACGCCAGCTTATGCAAAACCCTATGAAATTAGAAAACTGCTAAGAACAACTACTAAACTCAATCAGTTCACCATTCTGAAGATGCACGTTTGGTCAAGCTTCTAAGCAGGGCTCAGCATCCATAAATTTACTATCTAAAAGAGATGACTCAAAAATTCCTAAAAAACTGTATGGAATTTCAAGAGGCTTCAGGAATTGCAGAAGTACAGACTTCCCTGAAAAAAGTACAATTGCTGTTTTCTGCAACATTTGAGTTTGTTATTCCTTACTCCTATAGGAAGGTGCTTCCTCCGAGTACGGAAAAGGAGGTCACAAACTATTGCAAGAGATTCACAAATCTGACCAACCTCAAATAAAACCCACAATCAATTAGAATGACAGCAATTAAAAAAAAAACTTCCTATTAGCAGTATTTGAAGTAGAATTCTGACTGAACTACTTAAAAATCGAAGTCTCTTCTACTTGAAAAGAGCTCAGCAAAGAAGCACGTGGCATTCTTTAGAAAAAGCTACATAAAATCAGGTATCTATAATAGGCAAATAATACTATTTTATCATCAAGATGTGATTAAAAATATTTGTAAAGACATACAGCTTAGATCCACAGTCACACATTTCTCTCCTTTGCTCCTGCCTCCAATTGTGTGTTCCCCCATACTGCAGTGTTTTTAAAACTAGATATTGTAACATGGGGGAGGACGGGGTGTGGGGAACTGTGGCTTGATCAACACCCACCTGAGATCAATGCTTTAATTATGACTATATTTCTGAAAGTACTCAATCAACTTAATAGTTCAATTGGAAGGTAAGCAAGCTGTACCTTTATCAATGTTTTCATTCAAGTGACAGTTTTTTTTGGTGTCTGCTCCAATCTTATTGTCATCTTCATCGACAAGGATGCACATCTCTGCCAGGAGCTGCACCTGCTGCTCATCCAGGTGATCTGTGTTGACTTCAGGCATCGTGATGGTAGCACAGGTTCTACTGAAAAAAAAAAAAGGAAAAGAGTAGCTGTTCAGTAACACTAACACCGACAAGGCTCTGGGCAGAACGTGAGAAATAATCAAATGGCTAGGTTTTCTGACACAGTGTAAACTGGGCACCAGTTACATTTTGGGGGTTTCACATGCTTTTGGATTTCTGAAACTCCCTACCCACGATACCAAATGTTGCAATGCGATGTGTAGGGGCTTAAACGCTTTCTTTTTTTGTTCCTCGGAAACTCCACGCGGCAGCTGCTGCTGGACAGACGTCCCACGCGTAACATTTTGACGGGCTGGTAGTACAAGAAACCCAGCTCCAGGTTTCACCCAGAACGAAGCAAGCCCTTGNCCAACCGTAACGCAGCTAGGTGGAGGCACTGACCAATACGGAGAGGGAGTAACTGAGAGCTATCCAATGGGAGCGGGAAAACGGGTCAGGCCGCGGCCCCACCCAGCGGGGGCGCCGCCATTTCGGGCGGGGAGGGCTGTGGGCGGCGGCGCGGTTGGGGTCTTGCTGGGGTGTGCGGTGCGGTAGCTGGCAGCCGGCCGTGGGGGCTGGGGCTGGGGCTCGGGCTCCTTTCCGATCTGAGCTCCGCCGGCGAGGTGCGGTTCCGGGGCGCCATACGTCGCCAGCCGAGCCGCCGCCGCTGAGGCGGCAGCGAGGCCCGATGGTTGCGGGGAGGCGCCGGGGCACGCAGCCGCACGGCGGAGCCTGGCGAAGGCAGGCGGGCCGGCTCGCCGGGCTGGGGCGAGGCTGGACCTGGGTCGGTGCGGTACAGGGCAGGCGGGGCGCCGCGGGAGAGCGGCCTGCAGGCCTTCAGCTGGGCGGCAGACTGCGCTGCAGCGTGCTGTTGCTGTGACTTGCGAAGGCGAAAGGTGCCTTTATCTTCCCTTGGTAATCCGGAGGTTTGAGTATTTGGAGCGTGAAGCCCTGCTTCTTGGCTCTTCACCCATCCGTGAAAGCCAAAGGACCGCACCGAGGTGTCACCTCCTACAAACGTGCCTGTGCGTGGGGCAAGCGGTTCCAGGATTGAATTTCCAATCAGTCTTGCAGGTAGATGCCATAACCACGAGACTGTAGAGTTGCAGGGCTTATTGGCAGTCTCTGCAGCATGTTTAAACTTGGACATTTTTCTTTGCTCCATAGTAGCATCCCTTGAGTTAAAGAGGTTAAGCGTGTGCTATACAGGCCACAGCCTGTGGCGCTCCCAGAGACAGGGAATACTGGCTCCTTCACTGACAGCTACAGTTTGTAGAAGACCGTTACCGTGTTAGTCAAGCTCTGAAATGGCATATCTCATTAAGTTCTTCAGGAACAGGGAAAGAACCACCCAGTGTCTGGACAGGAATCAAGCGTAGGCAAGGCGTCAAGATGAGCTGCTGAGATAGGGTAGTTCTAGACATGCACAGATAGTCTAAAGGCAGAGGAACGTCAGTACCAGCTGCTGTAGAAACTTCACACCACCATAGTTGAGTACCTTCTGAACAAGACTTCTTTTGCTAGTTTATTGCCTGTCTGTAGATTTGGACATAGATTCCATAAAAGGCCTGGAAATTGTTTCACATGTTGCCTTGGAGGCACCACTCTTTCTGATTGCCTCTCAGCTCACGTTCTAGTATTTCAGTCTGGCTCGTTTTGATTTTTCCTCTGAACAGGACAGATGGCCTTTCATTGAGAGATCTCATTAGCAGAACAAAATGTTCAAACTGACAGTTAACACCTTAAAAGGGGGGTATCTTGCAGGGGTTCCCCTGTGCAGAGCTTGATGAAGGGAGAGTAAGGGCAGGAGGTGGTTTGAGCAGAAACCGCCTGAAACCAGCAGAGAGCATCAAAAGTAAAAAAAAAAGCAGCCAGCTGCTGCATAGCCCTTTAACAACAGAAAACACAAGAACATTGATATTAATATATTATTCATTAATACATTACAAGTGTAATATTCATTAACACAAGAACATCATAATGCACCCTCAGAAAGGACTAGAATGTACAAAGATTACTTTTTATCCTGAGTCACTGCTTAGCATGAAAACACGGTTACTGGAGTTTGAGCTTTGTAGAAATACAACAACATCCTTCACTACATCGATCACTTGCTAGTTTCATTGTTCCAAATGAGAAAAAAAAACCCATAAAATTTTTCTTCTATCATTCTCCTCAAGTAACTGAATACAGGCCACACAAATCTGCAAAAAATACTCTTAACTACTGAGATGAATGTACAAACCAGCATGGCATACGAAGAAAAGAGTGTTAACAACCAACCCTCCTGAGAGGGAAGCTCTGTTGGAATAGAAACTTCTACCCTGAAAACCAGAGATGAGGTGTGTACGTGGGGCACAACTGATGTATGGCATACACCAAGGAGCAGATGTACACAGTGACATTCAGGCTACACAGTGGAGGGATGCCAGAAATGTATCCCTATAGATTATGGGGAAAATATTTTTTTTTCTTCCTAGTAATAACTATTGACAACTTGTATACAGGCACTTTAGAATCTGCCAGGAACCAGTATAGTTCCTGTCCCGGGCAGACAAAGTAAGCACTTCGCCTGGGGCGACGTTCTGGAGCACTACGTCTCCAAGTCCCGGTGGATAATGAGAGGTAAAAAGGCAGCCAAAAGGGATCAGCACGCCAGAATAAACCCTTCTCGCCACACAGACAAGGGAGAGACCCCCCAAGCCTATAACCAAAGACACATCGTGGTGATGCAGCCTCTGCCCGCTCCAGGCCGCTCTGAGATCCCAGGACAAGCCCTACTGTGCTGTTATCTCAGTCAGAAGTGCAACAACTTGGGTGTCAAGCTCTCCCTGTCCCCACCTGGGCCATCTGCTGCCTGATCCGTATACCAGAATGACTCAGCAGGAATTGTGGCCAGAATGTAAAATACTGACCAAAGCAAATAATCTCGAGATCCCATAATTAGCAATCCAAAAGGCAGACTTTCCAAGCTCTCCGGGACCACAGAGGGCTGTGAGACCCAGTATCTCCCCCTGAGCTGGGACACCTCTCAGGGTAGATTTCGCAAGGATTGAAGGAGCGTCCATTGATGATCTTGCGAGGACTCCAAGGCCTCACTTGGTGAGGTTCACTGACCATCTGTTGATGAACGCCGACACATAAAAGTGAGTAATTCATGAAACTGGCGAAAGGGGGAATTTTAATCACAGGTTAACCTGTGTGTGTGTGCAAATTGATTCAGAACTGTTTGTCAGTGTGTGTGTGATTTGATTTAGAGCTGTTTGTCGGTCTGTGTGTGATTTGATTTAAACCCCATCTGTGTGTGCAATCCTGCTGTAAGTTTCGGGTGACCCTTGTCATTCTCAAATCTTCAACTGTCGCTATTTGATTGTAACAATTTCCGTCAAATTGCTCTGTTAAATTGGCTGATGCTTAAGTGCTGTTAAGAATTACACAACCTAATTCTGTGATCTATCTCAAAAATATTAATAAATCTTAAGTTACTGCTAAATCAAAGCCGTGTAAAAAATCGTATTTGCAACACACGGTCAGGATCAGATGTTTTACATCACCTGTATCATCTTCCCTCTCGCTCCCCTCCAGACTTGCCCTGTACAGTCAAACAAGCCATTTGTGTTGAAAATAAAATATCCTCATTTTTTTTAAATGGTATGCATTTCATTGAAACCTCAGAACTCCACCCTGTGTAAACGGAAACATGTCTGAAATGATGTATTCCTTCGAGACTTGATTTAATTTATGCATCTCTATTAACAAGGGAAAAGCAGTTTTGTCACCACTGCGAAGTCTCTCATTTCACCTGAAAATCCAACGAGCTGCAAATCACTGACAGAATTTTGCTATCTACTAAGATAATGGGAAATGCAACCCCCACCAAACCAGAGGAAAGTATCTGAACCCTCCAGCAAGTTAAAGAAGATAGCGGTAAACCACAGGATGAAGTAAACGCCAACAAACCTGGGATTTGACCCCACCCTAGAATGCATACAGTCTTGAGAGGAGCCTCTCCTCAAGTTTTCGGCTTCGCCAAGGAAAATTATGCTTTTTCCCCACCCTTCACATGCAGTCTGCCCTTTTTAAGCTTCCTGTTCACTTGTTCTAATGTTCAAGTCTTCCAGTTCACCCTTCTCAGCTACAGAGCTATCCTTATTCCTGGTCTCCCTAAAGAATCCTTCTCGTAAGTCTGCTCCTGCCCTGGAGTCATAGCTCTTCCAAAAACATTTGTCTAAGTGATACACTTATGTGCAGAGGAAACAACAGCCTGGGGTTTATCTGGATCGGGAGGTAAATACCTCCCAGTCCTAACTAATCTGCTGCTGTTCGCTTGACCCTTCTTTCTTAAAAGGCCTATTTCAGGAAAGTGGGTTGTCTTCAGCTCGCTTAAGAGAAGACAGATGGCTTTGTAGTAAAAATGTAATACATGTATGCTAAATATATAAGTAGGATGTTGTATTTGCATTTAGTTTTGCTCTCTCAAGCACGACGGAAAGAGTGCTATGATGGATGGCTTCCAAATGTTTTTGTACAGCATAAGGCAGTAATTAAATGACACAGGAAACCGCTCTTTCAGGAAGGAGTTATTGGGAGGTTTCCTGTATGAAAGAAGAAATAACCCTTGAGTCTTGTTCTCCTCTAGATCCGTTTTTCTTTTTTCTTTCTTTTGGGTTGAGCTCTGGATGGGAGGCTTTGCCTTTTCCTGCTACTTTTACAGGTTTGGAAAATCTTGATTTGAGAGATTCAACTATTACTGTATTCTGTTGCTGGCTTCCTAAGCCTTGTATCTTGTCTCCTCAAGTCCAGCCACGGGTGCAGAAGTAGGGCTGCAGATGGTCTGGAAGATCATATCCAGGACGACCCAACTTTTGCCACTCTGTTTACTGTAACGCCTATTAAAAAAGCTTCTTAGCAGTTGATGGTAACTCGTACTGCCCCGTTTCCCGAGGCTCCTGTATTGCTATCTAAGTCTCTTGTTTCAAAACAGTTTGTGAAAAGCAGGTGCAGTCTTTTGTCCTGCACTTGCTCCTATACATTGCACTGTGGTGTTGTGCCATGACAAAACCAAACCAGTAACAGGGCTAGAGCAACAACAAGCCACTTGCTGTTCTTTTCTTATGCCAGACCAACTGCATCCATACAAAGCTTGTTAATTTTCAGGTTCAGAGTCACCCCGTATCAAGGAAAAAGTTGTTTAAGCCCCCATCTTTCCTTATTGCAGTATTTTGCATTTCTTCTTCAGGAAAAAAATGGTGATCTCTGTATTGCCCCCTGCTGCTAGAGAGTAAGCTGCTCCAGAGGACAAGAAAGTCGCTGAGTGTTTTCCCAGGGAAATCTCAAATGTGGATTATTATCGCTTTTCCTTGATACTTATAGCTAAAACTGTTATGCTACAGTGGAATTGTATTAGGATGCAGTAATTTTGGTAGGAATAATGAGGCTTAAACAAATGTTTCGTTAGGAACTGAATAGCTGAGGACTGGAGTTGTGACCTGGCTAAGATGGCCGAGATAACTGCATCTGCACCAGTGATAAAGAGAATTCAAGGCAGCAACCAGTGGCATTTGATCAGGTTGTGTTCAGGCTTCCTCCTAGGCAGCTGCGTGCTACTTCTTGTCCATCTGCTTTTGGTGGTTCTGTCTCCCTGCTTTTCCTTTCCTTAAAGCTATTTAGCTATTCATTTTGCTCCCTTCCTTTCTTCTTTTGGTGGCTTTGAAGGGAAAAGGCTAAAATTGCGGGAAGGTCTCAACCAGTTAGGCTGGTTATCTTGTACAATGACCTCCAGTGATGAAAACCATGCTAGTAAATAGATAAAACACACCATTTTTGACTGTGTTAGCATAGCTGTGATTAAGACATGACCGCACAAAAGGAGGCAGAAGGGAAAATGAAGACAAGAAAGAACGGCACGCATACTTGTAGCTGGGAAGCACATGAAAAGAAAATGTAATATTTTCAGCCCTCACTCCGAGGCACATATTCTTCTGGCCTTTTCACAGACCTCTTCTGAGGCAGCCAGATAATCTGCAGGAAGAGAGAAAATAATTAGGCAAAGGCCGCTTTTGAGTTTCACGGTCTGTACAATGAATAAGGATTTTAGGTGAAGGTTTCTTCTAAGTGTTAATCGGCAAAGGAATTAATCACATTTCAATTACGCGTTGTAAGCTTCAAAGCGAACAGCCTGCTTGCAGAATGTAGCGGTTAGCCTTGATTCAACTGTTTCTGTCCTATCGCCTGCAGATGCAGTAGAAGAAGTCCGGATTCGGTATCGTCCAGCCACTCTGCACTAAACCAGAAGGAATTCCAATGGCGTTTCAGGAAAGTTTCATCCCCCTCCTCGCTCCGCCGGGGCCCAGCCGGGCGCTGGCGGGGGTGAGACGCAAGGCAGCCTTGGAGTATCGGCTCCCAGCTGAGGCCTGGGAGGAGCAGGGCGGAGAGCCACCCGCGGGGGGNTGGGGTGCGCGGCGGGCGCTGCCTGCGCGGTGCCGCCGCCTCGGCAGGCCCGAGGCGCGAAGCGGGGCTCCTGCCTCGGCGCCCCCCAGCCCCTCCTGCGGCCGTTCGTTTCCGCGTGAAATGACTTGCGCATTCTTTCTTAAAAACCGAAAGAACCGAAAAGTCCTTCTTCTCCTCCTGTGTGTTGGGTCTTTCTCTTTTTTTTTAAGATTTTTTTTTT
>VZTL01059015.1:0-24657 GCA_013400535.1 Scopus umbretta | reverse complement strand
TTTTTTTTTTAACACTTCCAGCCCGAGGCTGTAGGGATGGTTCCAGCTCTGCAGACAGTAAAACCGAGGGTGCTTGCTGGGGGGACTCTGCTCGCTAACTTTGTTTATGTGCTACTGCATATCCTAAGGAGAAGCCAAGCGTAGAACCTCATTGCTTCACAGATTGAGTTCAGACCCTCTGACACATGTACGAATGGAGTAAAAGTGAAACGCCCCAATTCCCTGAAGGGGGCACAGCTGCGTGAAGAAGGGAAGTGCTGGTTGTGGTGGGACAGGGTAGATCTGGCCTTCGGCAGCAGGAGGATGACTTGGAACCATCCAAGATGGGCAGAAGTTTTGTCTGTAAAGAGCCATTTGCAGTATTTCTCCCTTTTCCTGAGCTAAAAAGGGTGAAAACAAAATTGAGGGAAGTATTAATATGCATAATGTATTCAGAGGTCAAGTAGATGTTAGGTTCCAGTTGTAGAAGGAAACCAAATAAAAAGATCGTGCTTATGCGAAGATGAGGCAAACTTTCTCAGGTTAAGCCTTGAACCGTTGTTCAAGGACACCTTGGTGTTCGCAAGAAGAGAGAGACTTCTGTGTGTGTTTTTATCCCTCTTGTTACATCTTCCAGCTTGTCAAAGTTTGTTTCGTTACAGTGTTTTAAAGTATGCTTTCTGTAACAGGAATTCATGGTAGTTTATGTAAAGAACTGGTGGAACAGCTTCTTTGAAGTGATTCAGTGTCATTGAATACACCTTGAAATTATACAAACGTCTATTGTTCAGGCACCCATTTTGCAACATCACAGCAGTATCTTTCTCCTTAAGCAAATTTCTGAAACTGTTTTCAAAGCAGGCCTGCTGTTGGTATTTCTTATGTGATATTTTTGAAAGTGAGCTGGTAACCTCGAGAATCCTCAAGTATGTTTTCTAACAAGTAGTTTAACTTGGATATGATCTTGTGTCTGTCTGTCAGCCCTAACGTGTCTTGTTGCAATAACTTTAAATGTGGCTTTGTGTGTTGTGGACTTGGGCAATTATTTTACGAAAAGCTGCCTGCACCAAACATTAAAATTTAAGGGAGAGGCCACTGTAATGTGGGTTGTTTTTTTTTTTCTTAATGCCAGTTGTATATGTGTACGTTTGTCCCTAAACTAGGTTTATCATGTTAAATGTAAAGCTAGGTCTTTCTAAGATGACAGTGTCTCTCTAATGTAGACATGCCCTTCACCATCTTTCTTTTAAATTTAGGACTTGTTTAAACAATGCAGTCTCTTGCATGGATTGAAATGCTTGAGACTGTTGGTACAGTCATGAGAGAGATATTGTGAGTGTGGTGATAGTGTCTTTAAAAGAAGGGCTTACTTACAAAATCCAGAGATTGCAAGCCAGAACTAGTATGTGTCAAGTAAGGAGAAGTTAACTGATACTGCATTTTATATGTTTCAGATAAGATTGGGATTGTTTTACGTCACGGAATTTTTAAGTCTTGGAGCTAAGACTAGTAGCTTGTCTTTGAGGTGAAGGCCAGGGTGAGGGGCTTGTTCCGGAGGCCACCGCTTCAAACCTCTGCGGGGAGAGTTTTGTTAGTACTTTACGTGCGATCACTGAGGAATGGACAGGAATTGGGGTGGTCTCCTTACAAACCAGAGTGATTTGTTATTTTCTCATCCTTGCGTAATACCCACTGATATTTTGAGAATGTTGCAGTGTTTCAGGATGGAAGGACTGGGTACTTGCACTGCTGTTACATGTACCGTTGGAAGATTTGGTAGTTCTCTGGTAGGCCATATGAGGAAATGCCTCAAGAATGTGCTGTACAAAGGCTGCTTGGTGCTTCAGAAAAGCTTGCTAAATGTATTGTAGTTAGTGTCAAAGTTACATGCTTTTGTTGATTCCATAAGCAGTAAAAGGTTCTAATTTATTAGCAACTAATATATTCCCAAATGAAGAGCAATGACATTAAAGGTCGTTCTGCTTGTTTAGAAGCATAATAGCAATTTATCTAGCACGTTGCTAATAACTACCTAAACACTGTTTGTCCAGAGACTAGTACAGTGGGATTCTGGCCTCTGAATGTGGTGCAGTGCTTACTTAAACAAATACCTGGGTAAACCACCTTTGCTCTTGAACTTCCTTAGGATTCCTCACCCTCAGGTCTTGTATTTGTATACGTGTGCATGCATGTAGACGACTTCTAAGCTATTAGGGCTTTGCTAATACAGGAATGGCAGCAAAAATATCTGTGAAACAGGTAAGGAAATAGAGTAGCCTTCAAACACACTTTAGGATTTAACTAGCAGTAAGTAATTTAGCAGGACCTGATGCTGTCTCTTGAACTCTTCAATGAAGTCAGCTAATCAATACCTCTTAGTAAAACAAGGTACGATATATACTCATAGGTAACTAACTAGTGTTAAATGTAAGATTATATTGTACCTTGTACCATTTAAACTAGTTGAAACAGCGAGGACACTCAGCATGCATAGGTGGCACAGATCACAAGGGAAAGTTGTATGCGTTCAATACACCAGCAATTTCACTTAACAGGTTTTGGTCTGATTAGTGGGCCCAGGCAGGTTTCTTCTATAGTCTAAATTTAAAAAAAAATCATCCAAGTTCGATAATTATTGTTGTTTAATATTAGCTAAAATAAGTCTCTATGGTTGAGAGTATCATTTCTTGCTTTAGCAGACTGTTTGGCAGGCTAGGTCTGCACTGCATTTTGGTGTGACTGCAGCATTTGCTGGCAGTTGAATTAGCAAGATAAAAGCTTGCTAGCAGCAAAACTGGGCTGGCTTACGCTTCAGTGTTGGTGTTAGAAGCTTGCTCAGAGTAGATACTTACTAATGTATGAAAGCTTTTATTGTGGATTTCCAGCTGTATAAGATACTTGAAATTCATTGATGGAGCTTCTTCACTAGGCTTTCTGTGGAAGGGAGGTTGTCACCTTTTCAGTGGGGGATGCTTTCCTCTCTTACATTTTGAGGAACATCCAGGTTTGTTTGAAACTATGCTGCACTAAATTTAGGGAAAAAAAAAAAACATGTTGTAATACTCGAGTGGATTTCATAAGATTTGAGCACGCTTATCAGTGGTTCTAGTATCATCTGTGATGATCTGGAATGGCTTCGTCTCCTAAATATTTATCTTCAGAAAAACAACTAGTTGTGCAAAGAAGTCTGTTTAGCCTGATCTTTCTCAGGTATGCTGTATTCTTGGAGCTTGCAGTGAATTAATGGCATTTGAATGTACAGCATCCTTGAAAGAAATTGTTCACTGAAGACCTCAAAATGGGAGTTTTACTCCTCGAAATTTGATTTCTTTGCATATTAATAAAGAATGTAGTGGCGTACTTTGATACTTAAATTCCCTTAACTCATGAGTAATGCTGTCAAACTGAGTTACATGTAATTAAGAACTTAATAACTGTAATCGTTCTCCTCTCTTTCCCCTTTCTCTCCCCGCTTTGTGGGAAAAAAAAAATAAACCCTATATTAATTGGCATCTTTGTATCTTAAGGTTTTAATGTTGCACAGGACAAAAGTTACTATTGTAAAAAACCCTTTGTTACATAGTATACACTGACATTTTGTTCTAAACCATGTTTGAAAACGAGAGACCTGAGGGTGTCTTAAGAGATTTAGGAGCACACACAAATACAGTAAAATCGTTTCTGTTTTTTGGTTGTTGCTTCTTTTTTTTTTTTTTTTTTTTTTAAACAATCCTTTAAATCGTATTACCATTACCATAAACAAAATGGAGCAGGGCAATCTTGGGTAAGAGATGTTGCTGAAACTTCCTGGTGCTTTCCCTTTCCAGACTTGCGTGTTGTCTTGAGCGAGCAAAAAAGGAAATGCAGTTCTGTAGCCATTCTGTCTGTGCTCTGACGCTTCTTAAAACGGATTTTCTCCCTGGCTTCAGCACCATGCATACCCCAGGAATTCTTTCCTTTCAGCAGTCTGCTTGTTCTGTGTACAAGAGTAGAAGAAGTAGGCAAGTAGAATTAGTTGATTGCTGCAGTGAATTTTTAAGTCTAGTGGGACCCATGTGTGCACTTTTGGTGCCATTTCTCTATTGTAGCTGAATAAAACAGTAATTGGTTACACATCTGCTCTGTACTGTTACTCTGATGAAATATTTCCTGTGACTGAATACATGGTAACATCTGTTACAGAAAGGTAGGTGACAGAACTTTAATTTAACACACTGTAAAATATGCTGTGAGTTTAATTAAACAGCATAGCTAAAATACCGAAGTATCTTTGCATTCAGAAAGTATTAATTGCCTATGGTCTAGATGTTTTCTAGGACACATTTTTCTCTCCTACTTCTGCTGATTGGCTTTGTCAGAAATTCATTTGGTACTGTTTTCTTGAGGCTTTGACAGATCATTGTGTGAAAAACATACGCAAACGTAGCATTTTCAAAAATGATTGAGCAGAAAGCTCAGTATGTCTCATAAGCTCGCTTTTTAATAATACAGTACTTGCGAACTGCCACCCTTGTTGGATATAGTTTAGTAACACAATGTTCGCCCTTTTCTGTTTTTTTCTTTTTTTCTCGGAAAGCACTTTTGTTCAGCTTTTTTTACTCTTGATAGCTAATTTTTACCTTTTGTGAATTCAGCTTCATTCGGTTCAGGAACCAAGAGTCCCGTACCGCTTGGTGATTTTCCATCTTCCTTGTAGAGTTGCCAAGTAGAAGGAAAGGGAATTTAGTGAACTTATCTTTTTGGAACCCATTTGTAACACAAGTTATGAACAACTTCATCTGACTAACAATATATAATGGGTTGTTTTGAAGCCTTTTTTCTTACTTTGTTTGGCTGGGATATGGTGCTTAGCCTTGACTTGTGTTGATGTTTTCCCTCACCCCCGCCCTTTCCTGTCCTCTGGTGTGTTCTAACTACGAAAGTTTCAAAAATGTGTAAGACTTTGACTGGTTTGTATACTACTGACTGTTTCACTAATCAATATTTAATATGGTTTTCATAGGATATGTAACATGACACTGATATTCTGGACAGGTAACTTTCATTGTTTGAAAACCTTACATAATAAGGGGAATCAGGTAACTGCTAGAAATGAGCACCTTATTTATTTATTTTTTTTTAGCATCATATTGCCAAGGATCTGTTTTGTGAAATCTACTCTTGAGAAACCTATGGCTTCTTACTGTCGCATTAGCATCAAAATAGTTCTGAAATTGTCAAAGTGAAGTTAATATTTAAAGGGACACTGTCGCTTTTTTTAAACTGAATTTACATCCTGGTTCTAAAACCTCTTTAATTATCGCTCCCTTACTGAAAGTTTATAAGGCTATTTGGTGGAATTCAGAATACTGCTAAAGGCAGTGAAGCTAGTCCCCTTCGGCCTCTCCTTCCGATCCTCCGTATGCACATGCCTGCTTGTTGCCTCTTCGGTTGCAGCTTTGCTATGGCTGTGTGCACCCTCTTGCAGAGCCTGGCGAGGAGCGTGCATGCTTGCTCTCGCCAGAACAGCGCGAGTGGTGTGGTCATGCTGGTGCGTGAGGAGAGCGCAATTCCTGTCGAGGACGCTGGCTGCAGGTGAAGTGCTGCTACCAAATAGATACAATAATGGAGGCGTTTCTTACTTAATCTTTTCTCTTCGCTTACGAGCTGTGAAAGTAGAAACTTTTGTGTAGTTAATGTGAGAATTTCACAATGTAAAAATGTAATCTCATGCGTTTGACTGTGTCCCTTTAAATTCTGCGTGCTAGAAGGCACAGCTGCCAAATCTGTACATACTGGTGCTAAGCGGTGCAGCTGATTCGCTTGAGGGAAGAGATACGATCCCGAGGGACCTTGCCAGGCTTGAGGAGTGGGCCCACGTGAACCTCATGAAGTCCAACAAGGCCAAATGCAAGCTCCTGCCCCTTGGGTTGGGGCAACTCCCAATATCAGTACAGGCTGGAGGATGAATTGATTGAGAGCAGCCCTGCAGAGAAGGACTTGGGGATGCTGGGGGGTGAAAAATCGGGTGTGCAGCCCAGAAAGCAAATCGTATCCAATTGTAGCCAATGGTACAAGAAAGACATGGACCTGTTGGAGCTGGTCCAGAGGAGGGCCATGAAGATGGTCAGAGGCCTGGAACACCTTTCCTGTGAAGCAAGACTGAGAGAATTGGGGTTGTTTAGCCTGGAAAAGAGGAGTCTCTCAGGAGACCTTATTGTGGCCTTTCAATACTTAAAGGGGGCTTATGAGAAAGACGGGGAGAGACTTTCTACCTGGGCCTGTAGTGACAGAACAAAGGATAATGGTTTTAAACTGAAAGAGGGCAGATTTAGATTAGATATAAGGAAGACTTTTTTACGATAATGGTGGTGAAACACTGGCACAGGTTGCCAAGAGAGGTGGTAGATGCTCTGTCCTTGGAAGTGTTCAAGGTCAGGTTGGACGGGGCTCTGAGCAGCCTGATCCGATTGAAGATGTCCCTGCTCACTGCAGGGGGGGTTGGCCAAGATGACCTTTAAAGGTCCCTTCCAACCCAAACTATTCTGTGATCCGATGAAGTAATCCAGAAAAGGGTATTTCTTGGTAAAGTCCTCTAAAATGAAGTAGCTTGGCAGCAGAGGGAAAATGGAAGTTAACATAATTAAAACCCTGCCTGGTAAGGCATAAACCATATTAACATCTCTGTGTATAACTACAGCTCAGGAGCTGTATCTGGCAGGAATTAGAAATTAGACTTTTTTTTTTTTCCGCAAATCTTAAGTGAAACAGCGTGAGTTGATTTACGTGATTATATGTAACTGTGTGTATGTATAGATATAAAACTATTCAACACATCTGTGTGCGTGCATGCAGAATTTGGTGCTTTGGGCCTTAAAAAGTAATCCAAACACTGCAGAAACCAGTAAACTGAAAGCCATTGAAAGAGTGATTCCCAAGGGAGATAGGAAGGAGGGTGTTTGGGATCTGATCATATTTTGAAAAGAAACAGAAATGTGACAAGCACTGAAAACCTGTTCGTAATTGTTGACCATATGTCCAGGAACAGGAAGATACTTAGTGAAGCCCAGAAAATTGGCAGTAACTTGTTTAAGGGATGGGCTTTTTCAAATTTGAGTTCTGTCTTTGTATGGCAGAGGAATCTAGCCACAGTGAAGAAAGAAATCTAGTCAAATAAGAAACTACCCAATGGTAGTTCTTTCTCTTCTTTCTTCTTTAATTTTTGAACACAGCTAATTAGTTACTACTAATTAATCACACATAAAAAGCTCTGATGGGATTAGGTGTGGGGAAGGATGGTGCAGAGTCCAGAGGAAATGAACAAAATCACTTCAGTGCAGTACAAGATACTGGTGCGACCTGAATTTTATTTTAGATTCACTGTGGAATTGGTGTCAGGTTACTGGAACTTGGGTCTTCCAAAGGCTAATTAAAATACCAAGTGTTTTAATTGGAAAATTTGAGGATGTGTGGGCATCAAAACCTTAACTAAATCTAGTCTCATTTTCATATAAATTTAAATATCCTTATGTATTTTCATTTTGTGATATAAAAACCAAAGCAAATTTAAAGCTGTTTTTACTCATGGCGCATACGGTGCTTTTAGTAAGCTATGCTTTTCCTTGGCTTTATGATATGTTAAAAAGCTGAAAATACCATGTTGGAACCACTGAACTGGTTAGTGCCTAGTCTTGTTAATCGCGATGGTGCTCATTGCTAGCTTGAGATCCTCTGTGTTGGCGGATCTTAAATTGGAAGTGGCCCTGGGTTTGGTTTAAATTTTCTCTGATCAACTTATTTAAAAGGAAGCTCGGTTGCCTTGTTAGCTTTGCCAGCTCTGCTCTCCTATTTCTCTGCAGACTATTGCAGCTATTTTAAGTTGTAATTGTTGTTTCAGAAGTGATTTATGCTGGAGAATGAATTTTTATTTTGTTCTCAATGTTCATGATTGAAAAATTTTGAGTAATCTTAAAACATTTGAAACGTTTAACAACTGGTACCCCATGAAACTAAAAATAATTTCTGTTGAATATCAGGTTTAATTAAAGAAAAAAATCCAGTCATTAAATGTTTGTAAAAAATAAGATTTTGACAGTAAAGAACATATTCTCCATGTTTATGCAAGAGATCAAACATAATTTGATTTTTCTTAAACAGGGGAAAGCAGTAGATCATGCATGGTAATATTAATTGGTGATACTGTCAGGTATTTTGTAAGGATATTAAAATGCATATTTGGCTTTAACAAGCTGACAAAAATTAACAACAACAACTGGTAAGTCAGCTGCACTTTCACTCTTCTCCTGAGTTCAAGGGCACTTTTACCATCCAAGACAGTGAAACCATGAACTGTCAAAAATGGTGGAAAGTAGTTTTCTGTCATTAAAATTAATTTCTGCTTATGTGTAAACAAGCACATCTAGTAAGTTTTGTATACTAACACTTGGTGTTGCGTACTACATTTTTAACCTGACAGTGTCCCTAAATTATCATGTCTGTTTGCTTTCATTTTCCAGCTGGGTTTTAATTTTGCATGCATTTCAGTGAAATATAGTATGCATAATAATTGTTTCCTGGAAGCATTTTGGGGCTGTCTCTGCTAGTGTTCTCCAAAATGAGCAAAGCAGTGGGATTAATTTTCCTTTTGTGGAGGTTTGTTAGCTAATGAATAAGTGATACCAGAAGTGATTCCACTTTATTTGCATATATGCATATGTGTTTTTGAACTTAATGTTGTTTGAAGAATAGCTGTAAGTAATGGGGATCCCTTCTTTTTAATGACACCCCAAACAACTCCAAAATTTAGTAGAACTGAATGTTTCTGTTTTGAGGAAAAAAAATGCCAACTCTGGTTAGTTTGGCAAAGCAATTTGTAATGTGTAATGCTTGTCCTTAGTTTATCATAGGCGCCTCTGTGAAGCTGTTTTTTTGAAGTAATGCCAATAGAAAGTGGAAGTTGTGCATCTGCTCGCCAAGCAAAGCAGAAACGTAAATCGCACAGTCTTTCAATCCGAAGAACCAACAGTTCTGAGCAAGAACGGGCAGGACTGCAGAGAGACATGTTGGAAGGGCAGGTAAGATAATATACTGCTGCTTGGGTAAGTTCCGTAACTTTTTTATGAGGAGTGTTTTCTATGTGAAGAAACCGAAAAAACTTAAGTAATGAAATATGTCCAGTAAAGCTTTAGGAACAGCAGAATTTCTTGCTTGTAAGTGCTGACTGTCTTTGGAGACTATTGATGTGGATGTTGACAGTTTTCAGGTTGTATTCAGACCTGTGGAGCTTTTTATCAGCTTTTGAGTATTCTTACGTGAATGAAAACACCATGAAGAAATACAAAGAAACAGCCTATTTATTACACTGCACCTCACTCCCCCCCTTAAAGTTGAAGATTGATTCTTGATTTCATAAGTTTGAATTTGGAACAGTAGTAACCCGGAAATATGAATAAACCAAAATATTTGTCACTATGGCTCTGATAGGGAAGGTGTTAGTGGGAATGCTGTTCTGCATTCCTTTCCATAAAGTAAATAAATATTGTCCGCTTGACAGAGGTGTGAGCTAACTTAAATTTTTGTTTGTGGTTTTCTTTTTCTTTTTTCGTTTGGCTCAAACGAACGTGTGATCTTCTGTGTATTAAACTCAAGGGAAAGGACAACCACCACAAACTTCTGTAATTTTCTTAATCATGTCAGTCTGCATAGCGGATGCAATCTGGAGCCACTTGGAGCGTTTCACCTAAGAGTATTAAGATTAACTGTAGGTAAGGCTCCTATAGGAAGTGTTAGAAATACTGTTGCCAAAGATAAGCAAGTATCAGTTTAAAAACTATTTATTGTCAAATTGACTACGCAATGTTAATGTGGGTCTGGCAAAGATGATGCAAAACTTGATTTTTATCAGAGAGGTGGTTTGAAATACTAACAGTGTTTGGCTACAAAAAACCTCACTTTCTGGACTCTGCGGGTACTCTGAAGGGAAAACCTTGTGTTTTTTCAGTGTTGTGACAAATTTTAATTTTTTTTTAATTGAATCTATTATTCAGTAAATTACAGCGTTAGCTTTCTGGGAACTAACAGAGCCCAAGTTGTTGCTTCTAGTCATCTAGAAGTTGGAGAATGTATGCACTTGGATAGAAAACTGTTCATGCATTTGGACTATTACAGCCTTACTTCAGGAAAGGAGTGAAGCGCAGCTGAGCGGTGAAGGCATGCTGTCACTTCTGTGTAGTAAACCACTGCTGTGGTTTAATCCCAATCGGCAACCAAGCGCCACGCAGCCGCTCGCTCACCCTCCTCCTGCCCCGGCAGAATGGGGGAGAGAACCAACGAAAAATAAAACCCGTTGAGATAAAGGCAGTTTAATAGGACAGCAGAGAAAAAAAAAAGAAAATAATAATAATGATAAAAGAATATACAAAACAAGTGATGCACAGTGCTCACCACCCGCCGACTGATGCCCAGCCCGTCCCCGAGCAGCGATCGCTGCCTCCCGACCAACTCCCCCAGTTTCCATACTGAGCGTGACGCCGTATGGTATGGAATGGCCCTTGGGGCAGTTGGGGTCAGCTGTCCTGGCTGTGCCCCCTCCCAGCTCCTTGTGCCCCTGGCAGAGCATGGGAAGCTGAAAAGTCCTTGACTAGTGTCAGCACTACTGAGCAACAACCAAACCATCAGGGTGTTATCAGCATTGTTCTCACACTAAATCCAAAACACAGCACTATGGCAGCTACTAGGAAAAAAATGAACTCCGAATTAAGCTGGAACCAGGACAACCACCATTTTAAGCTGTTTTAGTATTTTTTATCAAACTCTAGAAGTGTATTATGCTGTAAGACACAAATGTTTTAAACATTTTATGTATCATCTTATTTAATTTTGTTGACTTTTAACCTTGAACAGCCAGTGGCAGATTCTAACAAGTAGAGAGTGTTAATGCCCCTTGACAGTGGAGGTGTAAGCCACATGAGCTCTAGATAAGTACTTTTGCAGATAAACAGATAACTTTATTACATGGTATTTTAATAAGCTAATTTAAATAATGCCAGCTTTAAAGAGAGTAAAGGAAGTGGATGTGTTTTAGTATGCTGGTTACTTTAGGACAGGTTTAGATTTGCTTATGCTTTCAGGCTCTAAGAAGTAGATTGAAAACCTTTCCTACATCTCTTCTGTTTTGAAAGTTGTAGGATAGCTTAGTTTCTTTTGTAACCTTGCTCTGTGGAGTTATTGGGTAATTGAATCGGAAATAATTCTTCCAACTTTAGTGTTTCTCTTAAAAGTGTTTCATTTGTTTAGTTTTCTTGTTTAATCAATTTTGTTTCAAGTTGGTTTTAATTGGGATCTGTTTCCCATTCTGAATGCATTGAATTCAGAATGCATTGAATGCATTGAAAAAAGTACAGTCTCAGGCGAGAGGCAGATGAAGATGCAGAAACGAGTATCCTAGGGGGACGTAAGGAGCATAGTACCACTTCTTTCAGCACAGTGCCGCAGCTTAAAGAGCCGTGAAACTGGTGTAAAACTGAATTGTGCACAAAGCAGGTGTGCTGTGTGTCATGGCTATTAGTGGTTTCTCTTGCTCTTCTCTTTAAAATTAACGTTCAGAAATAACTTATAAAATCAGAATAATGATAGGCTTTTCTAATTGTTTCTGAAGACAATCATCTTGACTGTGAACCAGTGTGTGAGAGTAAGTTCTGGTTGTTGAGATACTGACTTGGTGGAAGGCGCATGCTGCCCTCTGATGGCTAGTATGCACATGCTTCTTCCTAATTCAGTCAGTTGATAGGAATGGAACCAATTTCTTTTGGTTTGGGTTTGCTGGAACACTTAAGAACAAAACAAGCTATAATCATCCTTAAACTTGTGTTGAATAATGAAGTTCACTCTAATTTGGGTGGTGTCCTGGGCTAACATTTGTACTCCCATTCTAGTAATGCTGCTTCTGTACTTCTAGACCTGAAATAGTGGTTTGTGCTGTGGCAGAAGCTGACTCAATTTCCTTTTTTCTGCTCGTAGCTGATGATTTAAAGATTTTGAAATTACAAACTTTTGCTTTGTTTAGAAAATGTAGATGTTGCTGATAGGCACATTCCCTGTATATTTGATAGGTGAACATAATTAGGTTTTATAATTTATCTCTACTACAAACAAAAAAAACCAACCCACAGGTGATTTGAATTCTGTCCTTTGAAAGAGTATGTAAAATGAATAATTTTATGATGCACAGTATGTAAAATGAATAATTTTATAATAAGTTTTGTGTTCTACACTAGTAGTAGTTTTAATTTCCCTCCTTGATGGGAGATAGAAAGAACTGTTAAAATCAGTTTAAGATTGAAAGGTAACTACATAAAATATATGTAAAGAAAAATATAAACCCCAATATTTTGCCTTCTAGGATTCTAAGCTACCATCTTCTGTCCGAAATACACTCCTTGAACTTTTTGGACAAATAGAGCGGGAGTTTGAAAACCTGTATATTGAAAATTTGGAGTGTGAGTACCTATTTTTTTCCAGCAACCTATGAATTTTTTGGATTTAGGATATAGTAGCGCTAATTGAGACGCTCACCTTAGATACTATAGCGTAACTACCGTAGCTTTTCTGTGAGGAGTTTAAGAATTGTTTTGAACTTGTTGCCAAAGATGGGGCTGGTACCATTTCAGAAAAATCACTTTCTTAGCACTTTGACACAAGTAGTAAGAGCTGATATGTGTCATCCTCCTTGACTCTTAGGGCAAAGAAGGTAAAGTGGCTGTCTCCTTGCTCTGTGTATGTACCATGTTAATCTGGCAGTAACTCTGTTCAGCCATTGAAGTTTGTGGCTTTGTTGTATATTTACAGGCTTACTTTTAATGATGGAATATTAGTAAATAAAATTGGAAAAGTGTCTTCCTTTTTGGTGGGTTTGGATCATACTACTTAGTACATTGCATAACCAGCACCTGCAACTGTCTGAGTTTTGAAGTCGAGCACTCAAGTAAAGATTCCAGGTGGATCTGCAAAAAACGTTACTTGTTTAATGACAGTGAAGTTGTATGGTAATGTAAGCAATCCAAGGTGATGTAAGAGGATCCGAAGTAAGTAACACAGGCAGTCGTACAGTAAAGCCTCTGCTCAATTTTCCTTGCTGGATTTTTGGAAGCTGTGTTGCATGGCTTGGCTTCTGAATTTTGGAATCTGTCTGGTCTGGCTCTAAGTCAAATTTTTTTTCACACTAAAAAAAAAAAAAAAGGGTCCTACGTGCTTTTTGAAAATGTCCTGGCTTTTTATTCTCTTAAAACCTGAGATTGTGTTGGTTAAAGGGTATCATCAACGCTACACATTTTTTTAGTGACAATTTGCACAACTGCGTTGTCAGCCTGCTGCTGAGAAGTTGGCTAGTAGCAAGAAAAGTAGATATTTCCTGCCCCCTCTGCCCCAAACTTCAAAAATATTTGTCAGAAAACAAGTGGTGAATCTGTCTGTACCCTCTGGAGTATGATTATTTTCCTTCCATTCCATTTCTGTTTATTCTGCATTTTTCTTCTTTACCTCATACCTGGCCTTTTTGATCTCTTCCCACCCCCCTGCCAATGTCTAAATTTTCTCTTCTGGTACTCAGTCCGTTATTTATTGTTCTTGGTCTAATTCCTACATTAGTGTCGTGGTTACTGTACGTAGAGAATCTCAGGTTTTTCCTCCCTGGCTTTTCATACACTCCCTTTCCATTGTTACAATTGATTTCCAGTTTCTTCTTTTCCTTATCCCTTCCAGCCTTCAGTGTTAATCCTTTCAGGCAATTCTTGGGTCTGCCTGGTTTGTTTGCTTCAGTCATCTTTAACTACAAGCCTGTCTCTTTGTTTACTTCTCTTGCATATTGTCTGTGTTTTATAAAAGTTTAGGTTTATTTGACTGGGAACACAGGAAAGAGAATCTTGCTTTGCTCATTTCAAGTACTTGGATGTGGTATGTAAGTGTAAACTGACTTTGCTAGTGCTTAGAACTGAGACTTCAGTGAATTTCTCAGAAATGGAAAGAATTATACTCCTGATGGGTCACATTCTCCCACATTTGAAAGCCTGGGAGTGAATTACTTTTTTTAAAGAAGTCCTCTAAGAATTTGTGGAAGGACAGACCTAGACTTAAGAACAGCAAAAAACTGTTTGGTTAAAGCCTCTCAAGTAAGATTTCACCTGAGGAGAACAGGTAAAGAGTATCAGCCCAGATTTTGAGAAAAAACTAAGCCACTGAAAATGTTCTTTGTAAAATGAAGTTGAGCAACTTTAGATCAGCTCGGCCACTGGAAATCATTTACAGGTACCTGATTTGTTTTAGCTGTGCCGTCACTCTGTCTTGTGTTGAAATGGCACTGGCAAGAGTTACAATTGACAGAAAAGCATATTCTTGTTACAAATAAATGTTTTGTCTGATGTGCAGTGAAAACATTTTGCTATATTTATATATATATAAAAATATATATTATATATTTGCTATATTTTGTTATATTTTTGCAGTATTTAGTGTTTCTAAAACACTTGCATGTAGAATGTGCATGTCATTCTACATTTTTTAATGTATTTGAAATGATAAGAATATACATTTGCTGCACTACCTTTCTTACTGAAACTCTAACAGTAGACAGGCATTCAGGAGAGAATACTATTTTGTGGTTAATAAAATCTTTGTCAAGAAATGACATACTAATTCTGTGGCTAAAATATTTATGATGTTGCAAGCTTTCTGTCTTCTATTGGATTTAATTCAATACAGGTGTGCCACGTGTTTCTCAGACACACATTATTTTGTTAATCCTTAGCCACATTTATTAGTAAAAGTAACAGTTAATTAGAAGCCACTAATACTTTCTTTGGAATCTGGGTCAAGGTTGATCTCTGGAAAATTCAGCATGAGTCTTGGTTTATGTCTTGGTGAGACCTGCTTTCATAAAATCACAGTTGATCTCTTTTCCTGTCCTTAGGATAAAATACATGACTTACTAACCATAACAATTATTAAAGAGTATGTTAATGAAGTTGTTAATGATACTCAAGTTTTTGTAATAATGTGAATTTTTGTTATTGTTAGTACGTAGAGAGATTGATACACTGAATGAGCGTTTAGCAGCCGAAGGACAGACAATTGATGGAGCTGAACTGAGCAAAGGACAATTGAAAACAAAAGGTAAGAGAAACACAAAGAATCGTAAACTAGTATTTTTTAATGTAATTTTTGTGTACTTTGCTGACCAAAACTTAGAATCTTATTGAAGGGAATTAATACCAGTTACTTATAAAAAAAGCTAATGCTGTATTTGAAATATCTTTCTTTGAACTTATTTGTCTCAACAGCCAGTCATAGTACCAGTCAGCTTTCTCAGAAATTAAAGACAACTTACAAGGCATCTACTAGCAAGGTATGAGACAAATTAAACCTCTATTCATCAATGTGTACTAACATGGCTGTCTTTAAGTTGTAAATTTGAGTTTCTTTAAGCTGGGTAGTGCTGTTCTTTAAATAAACCTGCCTCATGAGGAACAGTACCTTTATCTTGGATTATCAGGTACCCATTACTTCAACCACACTATATGACACTTTTGCAATAATTGCTCACCTTTTTTAAAGAATTAATGTTGGAGGGGAGAGAGTGTGTGCGTGGGATTACTCTTGTAAAGAGAACTAAAAAAATTCAATTTCATAAGGGAAATAGAGAACTTAATAGGTCATGAATTTCTGAATGAAGTTTTGGGTAATGCAGTTGAAATGGGGTTTTAAGTAGGCATCTGTATATGTACTATCATAGGGTTTTGTGGGGTTTTAAAATTATTTTCATTTTTGAGCTATGACACTAGAATGGTTTGTTTCCTTTATGTTGCAAGCTTTGCAAAGCAGTAGCTAGCCATCTTTCTTTGCCTGGTCTCTTAGCACAGTTACCCTTTCTGGTATTTTTTGTGTTACACATCTGCATCTGTCTAGTATTTTTGTTTTCCTCTTTCTCTCCCCTTTTCCAGTTTTCTTAGAGAGTTTACATGCTGCTCTTTTTGCCCTGTCTCAGAGTCATTTCATGATACATTATTAAGGGTAAATGAACTGTGGGGAAACCACAGTGGGATCTGGTATGAGAACCAACTATATAAGAATCTCTGTGCTGACCTGTATTGCAGGCTAATGTGCAGTTACGGAATGACTGTAGATGTCTTGGAAATACCATCTGTTAAGTAGTCTGAAAGTTTGAGAGTTAAGAGGAGTGTGGTGAAATAATCTAAGTTGCTGTGTTTTGTTTGGTCTCCTTTTTATTTTATTGTTTCTCAAACTTTCTTTTTCATTGTTGCTAATCTGATGCATCGAGCTGCATCTTCCTTTTTCTTAAGAGTTAATGACTTGCGAATTCTTTAATGAGGCCACTTAAATAGGGACAACATGATATTAATAGGGACAATATAGTATTAGTACACCTACTATGTAGTTACAAATTAGTACCTTTTCTAGTGTAGCGTTGGGGTTTTTGTTGGTGTGGGGTGTGGTGGTTTTGTTTGGGGTTTGGTTTGTTTTTTGGTTTTTTTTTGAAGGCTGGTGTTAAATGCTTGTCTTCGTTTACTTGCTTGCAATGTAGCGCTCATATTCTTTCCCGGGCAAGGCAGGCAGTCATCGTAACTTCAGCATGGGAGGCTGGGAAGTATGGGGTGGAGACTCCTGGGTAACTGCTTTGCTTCCTGGTGTCCTGCTATGCATGCACAGCAAAGTAGTCATGAGTAGTGGAACATGAAGAATTTAATACCTTATTACAGATGTAGCACATATCCATTGTATCAGGTGATGACCAACAGGTGTTTGAATGTGCTGATATGTTTCTTTCCACAACTGTGATTCAGAGTTTACTGGGAGGTAGAGAGGAAAGCTGAGGGGAATGATGAAGTTGAGAGCATCTCTCTCCAGTGTGTTCTTTCAAACCTGTCTGCGCTTCATGAGAGTGGCTTTATTTCAACTACTTCATCCTTCCTGCACAGAAGAGTCAAAGCTGCAACCTTTTGTCTCTTGAGCCACAAAGAGACTATAGCCACAAGTCAGGAAAGACTATAACTAAGTTTCTAATAAACTGTGATCTTTCTGTCTGTATCCTGACTGGCTGCATTTAGAGTTCCCTAATAAATCATCTGAGAAAGTGACATTTGAAGAGTTTTAAGAGTTCAACAGCTTTGAAATTCTTACGTCTGTATTTATGAGCGTTGAATAAACAATGCTGTTCACCAAAAATGGGTTGTGTTCCAAACTCAGTGGGGCAGTGGATCACAATGTTTCTCTTTGGCTCATCCTTTATACTGCTACTGTATGCCTAATTTAAAACTTGCCAGAAGTCTTTTTTTTTTTTTTTTTTCTTTTTAGCCTGTGGGTAATTAGAAGAGATTGTAAAATTGTAAAACTTAAGTTTTACAAACCGATTGTTTTGTGTAATTGCACGCAATTACATTTTTCTGATTGCCAACTTATAAAGAGTTTAGGTCTGTCCTGAAAAGAGGTTTCAGTATTTGCTTGTTCTAATGAGAAAGCTCACCCTTGACTGCTTTAACATTGGTAAAACATGCTAAGACTAAAGCAATCTGTTCATTTTCTTGGGGAAAATGCTAAAGTAAGCATGCTTAATTCGAGTCCTTCATAGAAAATTCCGATACCTGAATACTTTTCATCCCTTAGCTGAGTTAGGAGTCTGAATATTAAGTTGGCAAAACTCGTGTCAGAAAAGGATGCCTTTAGCAGCAGGGGTTATCTACTAGTGCCCAAATCCTGAAGAGGTAGAGTAGATTTAGTGCTTGGTACTCTAAAAATAATCTTTTGTATATGTTAATGGACAAGATCCTGTAATTTAACTGCAGTAGTTTGTAGATGCAGGAATTGCTATGTGAAATTCATGTTTTGATGTTAACAAGATGTTATTGCTGATGGTAACAATCCCTGGCTATGACAGTTGTCAGGAAAACATTAACAGTTTATGCAGAATCCTAAAATAAACTGAAATTATATAACTCACTCAGTGATAAACTAAATTCCAGGATCTTTAATTCTTTTGGATCAGGAAAAGGACTTTTAAAGGAAGGTATTTCTTCATCCAGCAGCTGAAGGGAATAAAGCTTTTTGGAAGATGTAGTTTTTGAGCTCGCTGCTTAACATTACTCCAGAAGAAATTCTGTTCATTAGTCACAGTGTAATGCTGCTGGCCTGGTCCCAAGTTGACCCAGTTTTCATTCTTGTGTCTAATGTCTCTTAAGTGGACAGGACACATTTTTATGGAGTGTTTCAGTTTTGTTGCCAAGCAGTTGTTTCCATTTGTATTCAGTTCTCAATTCATGGTAGACAATTGTTCCCTTATTAACAAATCTCTTTATAGAAGGAAGTACATGAACCTGTATAGATTTCAGAAAGAAGACAGACAAAGCTGAAACACACTCAGGATATGATTGCTCGCTTATTTGTGTTTGTATATGATGAAACAACTTCAGCAGATCTCAGGTTAAGACTTTTCTGCAGTGCAGAGGCCTCTTTTTAGCAAGTTGCATGTTATTAAAGTATTTCCTTTCCTTTCTTGGGAAATTGTTTATGTATGGTAAGGAACCAAGATGTAATCCAGGCACTATCTGGTTTATCCGCTTACTGGTATGTGAAGTGAGGGACAGCAGAAAAGAAAGAAGAAAAAAAGAAAAGACAAGTAGAAAAAGTGTGTGTTAAATAAACACCTATATCTGGATGTTTAGTGTCAGACAGTGTTCTTGAACTCTTATCTTCCATGTGTTACATTCAAGACTGCTAATATCCCAGAAGGAGTTTTACAGCCTTGCCATTAAACGATCAATGGAACCACTGTCCAGCAATTTTAGAAAATCTGTGCTTATTGATGAGTACGAGATAGTTCTTTCTAGAAAACTTTTGCATGAGGATTTGACTCAACATTAGAAAGGCACAATGCAAGTATAGTTCGAGTAGGGGGTTGAGACTTGGAAAACTTTGTTTTGGAAGTTTGGAATTTGAGCTGTGTGCTAAATTAGTCCTTAACTGTTTACTTATTTCTGCTGTTCCACTTCTCATACATGACTCCATTTAGTTTAAGGACTATATTCAATGCAAAAGTTACATCTGTAGGATTGTATTCAAGGCCTATGAAACTCTGTAGTATGGTTGAACTAATGATCTTTACCATTAGCCCATTGTCTTTTCGTTGCATCTTTAATGTTTGTTCCTTCTTCTGCTGTGAAGCCAAAATGCGTATTAGCTGTTAATTTGGAATTCAAATAGGGCATTATCATTTTATCATTGGAAAGTTGATATGCTCAGGATTGGGAATGCTCTTGCAGTTGTTCTTTAACTTTTAAAAACCTTTGTGGAAGTAATTTGCTTTAATGACATACTTAAGACCTTCTTTTTTGATACCAAAAACTGATGGGATTTTAACCTTAGCTTATTGTATCTGAAATGTAGACTTAATTAATTTTCTAACTTTTACTAAGCTGTAGATAAGTCTTAATGTGATTTGTGTTGAAGCAGTTAAAGGTTTTGGCTTAATCAGTCAGACAGATACCTGCCCATAATTGGATGCAGAGGAAAATGTGGGTAAATGGAAGTCGTCTTTTTGTTTTAGTTTTAACAAAGCTTTTCAGATAGTCTTTCTCAAAGAACAGTTATGAGCTTCAACACTTGTGGGATAAAAATAGGGTATTTTTAACAGTGGGTTTGCTTTTTGAATTCATCCTTTACCACACTTGATTTCAGTTGTCTCTGGAAGTGTTCCAGCAAGACAATTTTTTTTTTTTTTTAAAATATTGCATTCCCTTTTCATCTGAAAATGCAGAATTTCTGCAACTCAGTTCCCTTCTGTAGATATCGAGTGTTTTCAGCCTTCCTGTACTATAGTGCCTTGTAATTTTGCCATTTTTGCTAGACTTTTTCTTCCTTTCATTTAGTATTACCTATGCACATACTAATTTGGATTTAGTGAGTCTTCTCTATTTTCCCATAATAGCAGTGACTTTGAGGGAATGTGGTTATCAAATGTTTAGGTGAGTTTGTCTTTTTTTTTTTTTTAAAAAAAAAAACATTATTACACAAATAAACTGGCTTATGCTGTCAGATTAATGTTTGATTTGATTATCTTTGTGCAGTTTTGAAGAAAACCAGCAATGAGTGTTTTAAATGGGAATGTTTCTGGATTTTACTAGAATTATGTAATAAGTATATTTTTTCTAAGACATTACATTGGATAACATGGACCATCTTTAAGTTATCAGGTGTACTTGTTTGGGAATAGGCAAGGAAAGTTTTGAGGTTTTTTTGTTGTTGTTGTTGGTGTTTTTTTTAAGTTATAATCCTTTACCCAAACTGAATGGGAAGTTAATACTGCATTTGTTCAATTCATTACTCCAGTGAGATTGTGTTATTGTAGTACAGAATAGTTTATTTTGCGTTCTGTAAAGAGGGAGGGTGTTATTAAAAAAGAAAAAAGAAATTAAGAGGTATGTTTGCATCTAAACTCGCTTTCCAACCATCAAATGTCAAATTTTTGACAATAGTGAACTGTCAGAACACTGAAGAATTATTATGAAAAAGTTAGTGTCTATTTGTATTTGAGATAATTACTTAATCTTGGGTCAATGTGGAAAAAAAAATGTTGGTCTCTCTGCTATTTCAGATTGTATCCAGTTTTAAAACTACAACATCAAGGGCAATCTGTCAACTGGTAAAGGAATATGTTGGCCACAGGGATGGTATTTGGGATGTCAGTGTCGCGAAAACTCAACCAGTGGTGTTGGGAACTGCGTCTGCTGGTAAAGTTTTGTGTTGCTTGAATCTTTAGAAAATTCTGGTTTAGTCCATAAGCTATAGCAAATGTAGATCAAGAGCATACTGGAATACTTAGCTCCACATTGAAAGAGTTGATTTAAAGAAGTTTAGTAGCTGAAAAATTCTTAAATTGCGGTTTCCTTGAAACACATTTAACCTTTAGAAGGTTCAGGCATCCTTGTTGATCGTTCTAAAGTATGTGCCAGATAACTTCCATGCAGGTCACGCTTTTCTTAGGGTCAGCTCTAGCCTGTTGGATGGTGTAAATGGGTGGGCTGGGGAGCTGCTTGCTTGGAGAGGTCTCTCTCAGAATTCCGTACGGCTATATACAGAGATCCCTGCAGACTTCCTACTGTAGTATCTTTTAGCCTTTGTTTTATAGAAGCCTTAGACTTAGTCATAGTTTGCATATTGTGGTATTCTTATGTTCTTCTGGCTTGTGCCTAAGGATCTAGGGGCAACTGAAAATCTTAATTTTCAGATCTTATGTAACTTACTAGGTTCCTTCCTCTCTACTTAAGAGAGGAAACAGGTACTAATGAATAAGTCACTAAATCTACTGTGATCCAAAAATCAATTTAGTGTCTTGTGTGAATTTGGAAATTTGTTAGGGAAATAACCATAACAGGTTACAATTGGTCAGTTTGAAGTGACAGTCTTTGAAACTGGGACAGAATCTGAAGACACTTACTGGACATAAATATTATGGACCACAAACCTCTGCTTCATAAACTGAACTGTTACCATTTCTACATGTCCATGGAGGGGCACATTTTGTCTTTGTGTGGGACATCTTGTCTTTGTCCTGATTTAACTTGGAAACAACCGTTCTCCAATTCAGCATCAAGGTTGTCCCCACTTACAAATACTTATATTATTTTATAGGGTGGCAGGGTGAAAGAAAGGCATTGAGAGTGATTTCCTTTAAGTTTTCGTAGGGCTCTGCAGTGCCCTATATCCATTTGGGACTTCTATGCAGGAAGTAAACAGTTTGTGCATAGAACTCTTGTTTGTAGTGACTGCCTGACTTTTTCACCACTGAATGCTTTCTGTGTTCTTTCTGAATCTCATGATACACAGTTGGAGCGTTATACATAAGTATATAACCAAGTTATAAAAAAATATCGGAAGTAGAATTTGCCTTTCAATACTTACTGCAACTTAATCTGATTGGGACAGCACCTTCACTTTTTCTGAGATGCATATTAATTTATAATTATAGGATGCTTTTATATTTTATATATAAGGTAATAATCAAGAGGAGTTGGTCTTTTCTGCATTTGAAGTCTGTTTCATATGGTATGCTCTACATTCAGAGACAGCTTGTTTGTTTAATCGGTTAAAAGTGAAAACTATACATGTGTAACAATATTTACAGCTCCTTTTTAATCTTTGTAGATCACACTGCTTTGCTGTGGAGCATAGAAACAGGGAAGTGCCTTGTCAAGTATGTAGGGCATGTTGGATCAGGTAAGATAAGGGCATGTTGTGAAAACTGGAAACAGTGTCTTTGGGAGGGGGGAGGTCTGTTTTGGACTACTACAACAATGTTTATTGTGGTTTCACTTGCAGGTTTGCCAACATCATTAAGTCAATTGTGAAGTTCCATTAATCCTCATGGAGAGAATGTTTTGTACTATGATTCTTTCTTAGAGAGGTGTATTAAGACAGTTCTGTAAATGTTAAATGAATAAACCAGTCCATACAAAGAAATTTACAGGCACAGTTATGACACTCAGAACTTAAATGTGAGAACTCATTGATATCTCATGCATATGCACAGCAAGGGAAGCATATATAATCAGAAATGAGCTGTTTTGCAGGATCTGTGTTATATTTGGGAAACAAGATCTGTATCTTGTATGCTTGGTGACGATTTGTTTGCTCTTCTTTGTTTAATACATGTTCCCATATATAATTTGTTGCATAGTATTAAAATCTTGCTTTGAAGACAGTTAATTCAATATAGGCATTTGTCTTCCTCTATACCATTATAAATATTTCAGAAACAGTGCTTTTAAACCCCTCCTTGGGTGGAGAGGTGCAGTGCAGTGGTTTTGATGTTAATCTTAATTTTTGGTGTCCAATTTGACAAGCACCTGATTAGCCATGGGTTACAATGTAGGGTTTTATAGACCAAAGGTGGAGAGGTTTTCCATAGCTTTAACTTGTTGTTAAGAGTTGAGCACTTTGAGTGATCATACCCTGGAGTGTAGAGTCATGCACCCAAAAAATGAGGAATGCAGTAATTGACCTGGTATGTTTGGTTAATGTAACTCAGCTAGCACGTCTCAAGAACTTTGTGGCAAAGATACAAATAGAATTAAGTTCTCCATAGAGTGATCAGCTGCTTCAACCATAAGTTCTACTGTTTTTTTCCCTGCTATGTGACTTCTAGCTCCTACAGCACAAAGATACTAATAGATAGATGCACAGAAACAACAGGTAACACTTTAATTTGTTCAGGTTGCTCGCTGCATGGAGAGGGTACCTTTAGCCTCCAGAAAGTCACTCCAATCGCTTACATTTTCATACTGATAGTTTGGTTTGGGTGTGGGGTTTTTTATTAGTTTGTTTGGTTTTGTTGTTTTTGTTTTTTTTTCTAAATTGCTGTTTTGATAACCATAAAAATAGTAAAAGCTCTTACCTTAAAGAGTTGTGTGTAAACGAAGTTAAAAAATATATACACTAATTTATTAAAATATATAAATTTATATAAACTATATAAAAATAATGTGTTTTTAATTTAGTAAAACTTTTCTTTCCTTGTTTATGTTTGACAGTTGATTTGAAATGGAGCAAAGGTGTTGGGTGCCAGCAGTTGGTGCACTGTTGAGTTAGTTCAGTGTGAACAACTTAAGGAGTACCTTTTTAGAATCATTACACCACACTCTCCTAACAACATAAGCTTCTATTCTACTTATATGGTGCATGGAAATGACTCTTAAGTTCTTCCTTGAAGAGCAGTTGAAGAGAAGCTTATGGATTTTGCAGAGGAAAGTGCTTAGTAGTGAGAAGTAATTGAATCTTACGCACTGAAATAAAAAATGAAGAGGAGCTTTGTAGACTGATAGAATTCTTGCAGGACCGTTTTAAAACAATCATGTTTTGATTACATGTGGTTGCAGGACTAAAATCTAATTTGTATTATTTGCATTAGGTTTTTAGGCATTTGTGTTGCAATCTTAAACAATAATCAGAAGGTTGATGGTAGTAATATAGTAAGTTTTCATTACGTTAGAAATAGTTACGAATACTTAAATTCTCTTTATGGAAGTCCAGAGCATTACCTGCTGTCAGCTTGAATGTGGTTTGTTTATCCTCTACAATATGAAACACTTGTACTAGATTCAGGAAATAACTTGCTAGAAAATACGTATTGTTGTATAATCAACTATAGCTGCTTTCCATGATACTACATAGGTTTATGTACTCAAATAAAATAGCCTTGTGCTTTATCTCACCTAAGAGATTGCTATACTACAAAAAATTACTTAAATGGAAGATTTTTCGATGCTTTTAATGATAAAACATTGTGAAATAATTCTTATAGTATACTAGCTTAAAACTTTATTTTCTTTTACACAGTAAATTCCATAAAGTTTCATCCAGCTGAGCAAGTGGCTCTTACAGGTACGTAAAATTTTTTCATATGCTGAGCATGTTAGTCACGATGGAAAAATAAATGTCATTTGCTAGCATCTCTTTGGTCGTAGTCCCTCTTCCTACTGCTTTGTCAGTATCCTTTTTGATTGAATTAGTTTTATATTTTAAGGCATAACAAGTCAGAGCTAGATCTTTCCAGCTGTGTTTGTCATATCATTGTCATTTGTGCTTGCCTGCTCCAAAACAGATACTTACAGACATATATCAGCTGAATGTTCACAAGTC
>VZTL01059013.1:0-17032 GCA_013400535.1 Scopus umbretta | reverse complement strand
TATGATTCTATGATTCTAAGCTGTGGACTCATCTTCCATCTCCTCCCCACCAATCCTGAAACCTCACCCCAGTTCAAGCATCACATGAGCTTGCTTTCAGACTCCACCTTTGCCCTTTTCCACTAACTTTCTGCCTACTTTTGCAAACAACAACTTTTGTTTGTGACCTCTTCCCCATTTTGGCTGAAACACTCTGCTAACATCACTCTGGAATAAGTCCTTTCCCAGATCTGTATGGGCTTCTTACCAGTCAGGGAGGTGGTTCTGAGAAGATGCCAACACCTTTCTTGTCTGCCTGTTTGATCCAAGGATTCCTGCTGAACATAGTTAATGTCTGTGACTTTCTACAGCTGCCAGATATACTCTGTCTGGGTGTAAGTGAATTTGTTGGTGCATACTTGGAGTAAAAGCTGCACATTGTCTTCCAACTTTTAACATCCAATTTTATTACTAATATTACAGAATTATCAATGTAATTAATGACTTTTTTATTATCGCTTTGCTCCCAGAACCATGATTATCTCATACACTGCAGTGGCTCTCCTCAGTATGAATATAGGGGCACTATTTTGCACTTTTAAAAGGACATCATAGTCTTCCCTGTGTTTCCAGACCTCCTCTTAATGGATAATGAAGGGACGTGGGAATGGAGGAAAGAGAACGAAGGAGAAGAAATAAGATGGTAAGGAATTAAAAACAGGAGTCCATTTGCTAGTTTGGAAGACAGTTGAAGTCCGATGTTGAAGGAAGAATTAACAGAGAAATGGAGGTCAGGAAGAGAAACAGAGAGTAGTAAAAGTGGGTAAAGAGAGTGTTTGGTGGAACAAAAGATAAATTAGAGACCCTGATACATGTTCCTGATGGAGGAAGAAAGATATGCCCCCAAGAAAGAGAGACAGCAATAAAGCTTGCAGAAAGTCTGACACCAAAAAGGGAAGTGGCGGGGCACAAGTGTTTGTGGGGGAAAAAAGCAATCCAGAAACCAGGGGTACCATCTGTGTTAGAGATGTAGTTCTTAGTGAAGAAGAGCTGCAGATTTTCTGTAACCTAAACATTTTTTAGAAACACTGTGGAAGAAAGGGGAAAAGCTACAGAAGACAAGAGAAAGTATTGGCCTGTTTGTCTTCAGTAAAACATCCTTCAGTTAATTGTTTACAGGAAGGTTATTCATCTTCCTTGAGAAAAGTGCTGTTAAATATTTTGGATCCTACTCTTGACCTAGAGTCTATACATGTTGCTTTTGAATGCCGAGGATCGTGCCAGATCACGTAGCCCCAGCCACCTGCCCCCGCGCCCTCTCTGCCCTGTGCTCCTCTGCTGACTGCTGCACTGTGGGCTGCAGGTCACTCTGCCCTCTCCACCTGGAAACGCAGGTCGGCACCCGAGTCTAATGGTGAGGAAAAATGTTTTAGGACACGTCTGGGTCACTTAATGCCAGGAGCCAGTTAGTGAAATGAGCAGGTGTGCAAACAGCTTACCTAATCCAATTGTACTGCTGACGTCTGCAGAGGTAATCCATCCGGAGTGCCGCTTCCCTGGATAATGGCTGTAGCAGCCTGGCTCACTGAGACAAGAGTTTACAGGGAATCCCCAGGGACAAGCGACTGTATCTTTGAATTCCTGCCAGCTTTCACTCACATAAGGTACAGCACATATGTCTCCTTAATTCAGAAGAAAATCCAATTTTGAAATTGCCATGGCACGTGACTCTCTAGCAAATGTGCACAGTGTATACAAAGTGGCATGTGCATGCAGAATAAAAATCAGGGTCCATAGAAGCTGAACACAACACCAGATATCCCCACTTTGCAGTGGGTACCAACTCCATAAAGTATTGGCAGCTCAGAGGGAGCTCCTTGCTGCAATTATAGCTGCAGTGTGTAGTACATACGCCTGCCACCTGCAGCTCAAATATAGTTTATAGTGACCTGCTTCAGTGTTGGAACAGGATTTTGGATTGGCTGCTTGCAGTCTTCTCCAGAGCAAAAGATGGAATGGAATTACAAAAGGTGAGCAAAATGCTTTGGCTAACAGAGGATGGAAAACTTAAGTGGGCGGTTAAGCTCAATGAATGCTACTAAAGATTTCTGGCACCAGGAGGTCTTCTGCTGTGGGAGCAGGTGCTATCAGCTGATAGAGGCATTGCAGCTGGAATGCGAGCTTTATCTGCAGAAACATGTTGACACAGTGGATCACACTTTGCCTGTGGATCAGTTTGCCTGTGAGCCATGTCTCCACTGTATCAAGGGATTAGGGACCAGTTCACCTGCCTTTACCTGTTATCAGCTGCTGCCAAACACAGAGGAGCACCAAGAGGTGATCTGTGCAAACACACTCTCCAAGCAAGCCACCATACTAGTAAGTTCAAGTTACCACTGCATCCTAATTAAATTACCTTGCACCTGCAGGACAACAGGGGAAGTCTTCTTACATCCGTCCAGCTTCCTGATGTAGCACCACATTTTGACATATCCTATTCTGGGTATGAGAACTTCACTGTGAGACTTTTCTCAGGCTGGCCAAAGGGCATTTCCACCGGCTAAGGAGCCTTTCTGGCACTATTTAATGCTCCAGATAGAAGTGCACCTTTTTTAATTATTTATACAGTAATGTGGTTGGTTTCCTGTTACTCTGAAGTCCATACTGATGCCTCTAGTGCCACACCCAGATCTGCTTTTGTTCCTCAGGAAATTTTGGTCTCCTCTGAAAGTGACTGCTTCATACAGAGGAGGTTTAATTCTCCATTTCATTTGCATTAGCATGGTACAAAATGGTTGCAGTAGATCAGAACATTTAGTCTGTGTCTTAATGTCTTTTTCTCATCTCCTTCCACCTGGACAGATTGCTTATCATAGTATCTATTATCACCTCCACTTCTCATTACCACTTGCTGACACTAGCCAATTTGAAATCTTCTTCAGATAAGTCTGTTCCCTCTCACACACTGAGCTCACTGCGAGCTGGGACGAGTGCATTTCCCTCAGTTCAGCACCCAGAAAGGAACAGTACATTTGGCAAGAGAAATCCCCACAGTCACACCCTTGTCTCGTCCATCACTTTTCTAATCATTTCTTCCCACATCTTAAGAAAAGCCTACCATTTGGGAGTCATCCTCACCTGGAAACTGGTCTTTACCCTCCTAGTTGCTGCATTTTGCACAATTCCCCATTAATCTGCCTCCTAATAAACCACTTCTGCCAGTTCCCAGTTGCGCATCTGCCCGTGCTTTCACCTTCTGTCTGGACTATTGCAAGCCCTGTCAGTATAGTTTCAGGTCTATATTCCTCTCTTGAAAGGCCTTTCTTGGCTACCAATCATGTACAAAAACACCCTGATCATCCCAAAGTCCCTTCATGGGGCTAATGGGTGGTATCTGTGCATATTGCTATGCTTAGTCCCACTGACCTCCGTGTTGTGGCTCTCCTTAGACCTCAGACCAGACTGAGCCGTAACCGTGGACCTTCTTTTCTGCTACAGAGTTCACTGCTGCTGTCACACCAGCTACAAACATGATAGTTTTGCAGGCTATTATACACCTCCCTTATTAACACTTCACCTTTTTCAAAATTATAGCTCCAAAGTGCTCCAGTCTATTTTGCTTATAGCCTTGCAGGCTATGCCCCACACCATGCCTTACTCCTACCAAAGCGTTCCATAGTTTATGGCCCCATATCTCCTCTGATTTTATACTGCTACATTTTACAATGTTCTCCCTTGCTGCAATTATTGTGCTTCCTAAGGTTTTGTATGCACAATGCCTTATAAAAATAAATTGAACCCCTGCTCTTTTTACTCTTTCCTAGCCACAGGGGAAAGTAATTCATTTGTTTGAAGAAAGGGGTGTGGAGAAGGCACCAACACTAGGTCAAAACTCCTCAAACCTAAAACAGATTACACTTTGCTGAAAGGCAGAGAGATCAAAATGTTTCTTCAAGCACTTTTCCAGACATATGGAGATTAAAGTTAGAAATAAAATTGGTTTGTATATATTTCCCTTCAGCTTGTGTCACTTTATCAAAGATAGTAATTTTCAAAAATGTCTCAGTAATAAATCAGAAATAAAACTCTGGAGAAACCAATGAATCTTCACTTATTTTTCAAAGGTGCTTTTAACTGGATAGCATCCCACAGATATGCATGATCTTTCTCTGCATGGATATTTATTACTGCTTCACCTGCCTCACGTGCCTTTTAATAAACATATTAAACTGTCAGCTAGATTCATTGCATCTCCAGTAAGAAGTAATTTTGCATCCTTCACTTAAAAACCAGTTTTGAAATGTCCCAAAGCAATTATTCCTTAGTGAATCACAACACACAGCTTGGTATTGTTAGAGAAAAAGTGCCTAAAGGCACTGCTCTTTCCTGTTTCTCAGGAACCAGAACAATGGCAACAGCACATGTATCTTCATCACGCTGCACCTCTAACCCCTCTGCTCTGTATGTCTCAAGTCAAAGGAACTCTGCATTTACAGTGATGATCTCAAAACGTGTGAAAAAGCATTTCAAAGGGCAATTATATAAGAGTGTAGGAGAGTATGAAGATAGTTAATAGCAAAAGCTACACCTATTTCTTCTCTGAATCTTATGGAATTTTATTTCTTACAAATAAATTATTTATGACATCTTTCCACATCAGTTCCTCATAATGTAGTCCTTCTAGGAGGCATTACCTTGGTGTTGCTCTCCTCACTCATAGCGGGAATTGTGTGCAACTTCATTTGCAGTTTGTATTAATTACAGAAGATGGCAGTACTAAAAGTAATTATGATGCATGGCTGATTGGAAGATTACTTCATCTTTTATTCCCTCCCCAGTCTGGTTTTACAGAGGCTGTAGCACACCAAAGCCAAACTGGGCTTCGAGGAGGAAAAATTCTGAGCTCTGTGACATAGAGAAATTTGAAAAACCACAGGTGAATGAAGAGGTTTGGGTTGTATTCAGTGTGGATTAGGAATCATTCCTTGTATTATTTAATTATGCTAAATATTATTAGAAATATTATTTCTATTAGTTCTATATTTTCTTCAACTTTATCCAGTAAAACATTTTGGGAACACTGCAGAGTTTTGGAAATTGTGAAGGGGAGATCAACGGGTCAGCACCGAAAACTTTGTTCAATGTGGAAAAGGTACGGTGGGATCATCCCACCATACCCAAAATGTGTGGGATTGTCCGTGTGGATTTGAGGATCTGGGTACTCAGGAGGTGAAGTCCTCTCTTCCTCCCCCACTTCATTCCCTTTTCTTTGTGGGCCACTGAGTACTTCAGATTGAGAAGTGGAGGACAGGACATGTAAGTAGATCATAGAATCATAGAATCGTTAAGGTTGGAAAAAACCTCTGAGATCATCTAGTCCAATCGTCAACCCAACACCACCATGCCTACTAAACCAAGTCCTGAAGTGCCACATGTCCTTGGGCTTCTGGATGAACACCCCGGTAAGGATCCATGGGCTCACCCTTCGTCTGCACCCTTCTGGGCGCCGCTCAGGTGGCTGCTGGAGGCTGCAGAAGAGCATACTATGGCTGTGCTGGGCGGCTGGGCTGGGTGGCTGCTCACTTCTGGGAATTACAACTGGTTTCAAGGAGCCTTCCTAACCTGGAGCGTGACCGTGGCAGTGATGGGAATTCTTCAGAAGGCAGAATTCTGAAGGTTACTGCCTGTAACATTACTAAATGCATTTTTCTTCTAATTTCTTTCCTAAATCCACATGAAATACAGGAGATGGTTTATTACTAGAGGATAGTTTTACTATTAAATCCTCCGTATAAAGGTAAACAAATAATTGACTTCTGGAGATCATAAGGCTCTTCTCACAAGTAGCTGGAAAAATTGCTATCTGTATTTCTGTTCAGAACCTTTAAGATGCAAATTCTGCTGCAAGTGCACAAAGCTTCAGTAATGAGACTGATGCAAAATGCTGTGAAAACCTGAACCACCAAAATCAGAGTTTAGAGCCCTTTAATGTCCAAGGAATAAATCAAAGAATTTGAACTGTTTACATGATGTCATTATTATTTTTCTCTGGACTTAATTATTTATTTTCTTCAATGCAGAGATCCCATTCTGAGGGATAAAGACAAAAATCTTGGTTTACTGCTCACTTCTGTGAGAATTATTAGCCCAGTGACTTCAAAAGGAACAGCACATAGCTCACCAAGCCTGAATTTGGTCCACATAATATAAAATGAAATATGCTTATGCAAAACAAAATCACATAAAAGTCTTAAAGGATGAAATCTCACTGTCCTGGAACCCACAACAGAAGCAAAAACCGAACTGGAGAAATTCAAACTCTGCTACCACAAGATTTCACAATTTTTTTAAGAAGTGTGTGTGAAGTGATTTATTTCTTTATGCAGGTTGTTTCTTTACGTAAACCTCCCCAGTCTTCAGCAATAAGCCTGCTCCAAATAACACAAGTGAGGGCGTGCAGATTATATTAAAAATGCTGCAGAAATGGAAAGGATTTTCCTCTGAACAGACCTCAAGTTCTCCATTTAATTTTTCGTAATACTGCTTTTATTAAATTATTTTCCATAACCTCAAAGTTAATTCTGTAAGGAATTGAGGATGGCAAAAACTGCTTAAAGAACAGAGCAGGAAAGCCTACTTTACATTAACCTGCAAATTGAGACAGACAACAGAATAAACAACCTTGAAGATCCACTTATGTGCATGCATTATACACACATGTAGTCCTCACTTCAGCTCCGTGCTGTGCTCTCTACTGAATAACCTGGCTTCCAAGAGCAAATATTGTGAGAAATATGTACAGAGAAGAGGGGAAGAGAGGGAACTCCCCTGAAATATTACTGGGGTGAATATGTCCACGATTGGTGGGGCAGATTTTCTTCCTTCCTGAACTGATGCCTTTGTGCCACATAGGTGCGAACTGGGAATTCAAAACTGGCTTAAAGTTTGTTTAATTAAATCTTGTGCCTGTCAATCTGTCTCTTCTTGAATAAATTACATCATGACATTTTTAATCAAGGCAAAGCCAGAGCAGATCAGCCTGTGGGATCAGAAACCCAGCTGTGCCCTGTACATCATTGCCCAGCTCTTGTCTCAACTAAGACTACTTTGAAAAGTATCTTGCCTGAGTGGCATCACAAAGCTTCCAACCACCTTAATAGGATTCCAGATTTGCAAAATGAGGACAAGATCATGATCAGTGAAGAGTAATTTGCAAGAAACTTTCCCTTTTCATCATCCCTTGCTCACAGCTGCCTTCAGCTGTAGTGCTCTTGTCTACTTCTGCAAGGCATGAATTCATGCTCCAGGATGCTTCAGGTCATTGCCATGAAGCTGCAAATGGCCTGCTTTATTAAGCACATCTTCCTGCTAGATTTCCACCCATGCAGCATTATTCTATCCTTCCAGCATAGAAGACACTTTCTTTTATACACTGACTGAGCATCATAAGAATGCAAGGTACATCCCATATATTTGTTCTAACCATCTGATTCTCTTACTGATACTGTTCAAAACCAGGACCAGCTCTCGACCAGATCCTACCAAGCACTGCTTCTAGTTCTGTTAACTGTGGTCCTACAGCTTCAGTAGCTGTTGGTCTCATACAGCCCTTGTACTCCTGACTATACTTGCATGTCATATTCAGTCCTAGTTAGGGTGTGGATTCGGAACTTGATAGTGAAACGATCTATACGTTGTCGCCGATTAATGCATCCAATCTCCAGCAATACAGAGGAGACAGGAGATCTGAAGCTCTAGAATGCAAATTTAAAAACCCTAATACAAAAGGTACTTGTGCTGTGGCGGTACCTGGGGAGGTGCTGGTATACACACTTGGAGTGCTGATGTTGTGCAAGTGCGTTACGTGCCAGTCCTGTTTCAACCGGTGGTAAAATAAGGAAAAAATGTAAAAGAGAGAAGTGTTGTGCTTCCTTATTAAAAAGTAGGTCATAGGTGTTACTCTCTGGCTTGGGAAAATGTCATCAGCTATGAACTTTTGGTGTGATTTAGCCACTTTGAGGTGATATTCCGTAAAGATGGTGACAGTAGTGGGAATATAAGATATGAATGGTTTCCTTTATTATAGGCAGAAACAAGTGCCTATGAAAAGTATATGGGAGTGTTCAATGATTTAACAGAGAAATTAGGTAGCTCCCTCTTTCACTAGTAAGAGAACAAAAAATAATTAACAACTGCATTCTTTTAGGGCCTATTATTTAGTTATCTCAGGGCACTTTGCAAAGCAGAGTCAGCAGCCAAAGAAGTTGAGCTGCTCCACGTTCAGTGTTACAAGGCCAATCAGTCTGGGCAAATCAGGAACAGGCTCCCAGTAACTCTGATCCCTGGGGTCTGCTCCAAACCCACAGAGTTCAGATTCATGAGGCTAAGCAGTGCAGTATCAGTTAACAAAATCATTAACTATCAGGTGGACTTTTGCATGTTCTGAGAAGAGAAAAAGGGCAATCCTGGTTGTTTTTTTCATAAACTATTATTCACAAGACCAGACAATTAATTCTACTTGGTTTGGATATGGTGATGTTACAATTCAGACACCAACAAGCCTCTCCTATTACTCATTTTGTGCATTACCCTTTCATAATAATGTGTTCCCTGTTTCATTCCTACTGAAAAATAGCCTTAACTCCATACTGGTTTAAAAACGCTATCTACATTGACTTTATTGATCGAGTTCTTAACTTGAAAAAAATTCCACTATGTCCCCTTGAAGACTCTTTAATAAAAAGAAACACAGCTCCTTTAACTTTATAGCCTGTTTTGCAGAGCTAGTGCAATCTTTGTTGACCTAGTCTGTACCCACTCCAAGGTAATAATAACCTATCGATGTGTGCAGGGACTGATGTAGGACTCAGTATTTGAAATAGTGCTTGACAACTGTCTTATACAGAAGAAGCATTGCTTTTTTGTAGCTTGTCTTTTATCGATACAGCATTTGGTGTATTTTTCTTTCTGAGGCATTAGTTGGCATGAAAATTCCAATTATTGTTTTCATACAAGCTCACAGTCTTATTTGATTGTTCCATTTAGCACCTATTTCTTGGGCTGTTTACTCAGTCTTGGACTAATTATTTTACAGAATTCTACACTGAATTTCCTTTACCATCTGCTGGTCTAATCAGCCTAATGATCCATGTCCTCTGGAAGCAGACTGCATTATTCCTCATTATTTGCTCTGCTTCTGACTTTACCATCATTTGCTCTGTAGACTGAGGACTTGGCTCCAGTTCTTGGCTACTGATGAGGGCAGTGGCCGCACAACTTTAAGTAGATGTTAGGTAAGATTACCTCCAGAGGTATTAGTATCATCTCCTAGCGCAACTCACAGTAGCCTAAAAACTTCCTGAAATGAGAGTGGGCACCATTGATCCCCACAGCTACAATTACTTAAATCAATATATTCAACAAAATTGTGGGGACTGGTGTTCCTTAGCCATGCTCTAAATGGTGCTAGGGAGGGGTGGTAATACAAAAGCCCACTTAGTGCCTATATGTTACCAAAGATTTCTCCTACCAAGACTGACTTAATGGCAATTTTATACTAACTTCAAGGAATAAAGCAGTGCTGTCCAGATCAAATCCTTGTTTTAAAATAATTCTTTTGATTGTTTTGATGTAAAATTGTTGAGTGTATGAATCAGGACCCTTAAAACTGACTCAGAGCTACTCCAACTGTAACGCAGGTGAAGCAGTAAATAATTGCCGAGGTTCAAAACGTCACATTTTTCTGTTTTAAAAAGCATACAGCTCTACATTAAACAGAAATAAGCTTGAGTTTCAGCAACAACTGGTGTTTAAGTTCAGATTTAGGGTCTAGCATAGCTACTCATCCTCACTACTGCTTCTGTGGAGGCAGTTCCAATGAACACATTGACCGCCAGACTCCTGACTGAATTAGCAAACCTATTGAAGAGGAAAAGTGCTTTTTCTTACAAGATGAATGCTTCTCTGCTCAGGTATAGAAGTTACCAAAAGTATTCATAACATGTCTTCAGAATAAAAGTCAACAGCAATTAAGTTTCTGGGGGGTTGGCGTTTTGTTATTGGAATGAGTTGCTTTAGAAAGGTACTTGGATTTCCTTGTATCTTCGAAAAGAGATATCTGCTTTAATTTCTTCTTCAGCAATGAACATTAAGGGGTCTATATTCAGATTCCTACAAGCAGGTTGTGAAATACCCTGGAGTATTGGAAACATGGGGGCAAACACTAATTGAGACCTGTTATGGGAGACCCTTCTGAGGTGGCAGCTGAAGGTGGAACATTATTCTCTAGGTGATGTTAAATAGCCCACCTCATCAAAGTGTAGGCAATGGAACTGAGCCCCTGACTATAGCTTCAGGGTACATACCAAAGGCTTCTCCGCCATTACATGGAGATGCTTTGCAGAGACGACCTGTGGTGGTAAAATCCCCTAAAAATGGCAAACAGTATCTAAGAAGGGCAAAGTGGTGGGGAGAAGGCATTCTGAATAGCAAATCAGTTATCTCTACAATGAATATGTCAGGTGTTATTTTTGCAGAAAGCCAGTGAAGCTTCACATACTGCCAGCCTATCCAGGCATTGCACAATTAATACTTCTTTATCAGCTGTGATTTATAAGATCTTTTAAAATTAAGAAAAAGATTTCCATTGCACATCTGACTGCCTGGGAGGGTAAAGCACAGATAAGAAATCAATGTTGCATAGAGGTTCTGCAAAGAGAGCACATTCTGGTCCCAGACAAGCCTGACGACGTTTGCATTCTCACAGAGAAGAGCAGCTAATCAAAGCTGTGACACGGTTAAGTTCCCCTAAATTAGAAGATAAGGAGGAAGGGGAACTGAAGTCCCCAGGAAATTATTTGATACTTCATTTGCACTCAAGAGGCAACCCAACAACTGTCACTGTCACAGGGGGCGCAGAAATGCAAGAGAGATGCTGATTCTTTAAGATAATATTGAAGGAGCAGAGTACTGCTGATTTGTTTCCTTAGCTTCTGTGCCCCAGAGAAATCTCACAATGACAAGTACACTGGAATTTGCTTTTGTTGTTTGTTGTTTCCCTTCCAGAACTTGTTTTGTAATCAGAAACTTAACCTTTGCTTTTCTACGTAGCTTGTTTCATAACTAAACTTACTGAGCTTCTGAACTTGAGGTGAATCCAGCAAATCTGTAGCATATGCATTGCCTCAGAGGCGATGAATTCAGGGAGAGAACGGCTTGCAGGCACCCACTGGAGGGAAGCAGGTCTGGAAATCCAGGAAATGGGACATCTTGCTCACCATCTGGAAGGTTTGGGTTTGGGGCCTTGCAGCATCTTGTGCCACAACAAGGAGAGAACCACCGCTGGTAGGGCATTATCAGTGAGGAATACAAGGGAGAACCATGACACCATGGTCCTGAAGATTAATGCAAATAAATATATCAATATGATTTAAAATGTTCCATATAAGTGTGCATTAAAAATTAAAATGTATTTGAAGATGGCTGCATTCTTTGGGTGAGAGTATGTGAACACCAAGCCAGCCTTTTCTGCATTATAAAACAGGGTGGGAGTTGCCTGACCTGCATAGTTCAGGCCAGAAGACCTCCTTAAATTAATTGCATTTGAGAGAACAGTTATCTAGAAAGATCTTTATTCAGTACCTGCAGGGTTCCTGGCATGTGGGAATCGCAACAACTCTCAAATTCTGCCACTGCTTTTAAGAGTCTATATCTAGTTGGAATTCATCTGAATTCGGTTTCTAGCCAGTGAATCATCATCTGCTTTTGTCTAAGACATCTATTACCAAATTCCTGTTCTGAATGTGTATGTGGTGTGATTGAGTCCTCTCCTAGTCCTATCTTTGCTAATCAGACAGATTTGGGATCCAGGGTCTTTCATCTTAATGCATGTCTTCTCCTTTCACTGCTGTTCCGATCTTTCCGTAAACCATTTGTAATTAATTACTATCCTTCATTAACTGGGGTACCAGCATTACACATACCAGTTGCACCACTGCCAAATGCTCTCACTTGATTTTCTTCTGCATGTGCATCCCAGAATCACATCTATAGAGAAGTTTTCCATCATTCATATGTGATGTATATTATTTATAACTTTAATTTGTAAAAAGAAATGTTGTGTAGTACTAAATTAAATAACACATAGAAATTAAGTAATACTGTGTAAATAGTATTAATATCTCTTTAAAAGCAAAGGTGCAACTGTAAAGTCTTTTTTTTTTTCAGCTGTGTTGAAGGTTGGTCCAACTCCCATAAGAAATTGTTATCTGGACTTAATGCTTTGGCTGTCTCAAGAACATCTAACCACTACATTATTTTAATGTGTAATTCTCTGAGTGGGACTTTCAAAGACCATGGTCTCTGTAAAACCGATCTCTGGAAATGATCCTAGGAAAATGCCTTTATGGAGAATTACTATTTCTTTTGTTGGCATAATGCAGTCAATGCTGTAGCCCTACAAATCTAACACAGTGACATTGCTCTTCGTCTTTCATATTTTAGTGCCCTCAAGGCTTTTATTGCATTTTACCTTAGGATGATATTTTGCATATGTAAACAAAACAAAAAAAAGAGCTTCTATTTCTTATTTATCAGGACAGATATGAAAATTTATGACATCTATGGGAGGGAGATGCCACTCATTTAATTGTTGTCTCTGGTATTATGGCATATGACAAGAATAGGTAAGGAGTCAANCCCTCCCAGCTTCTTGTGCCCCTGGCAGAGCATGGGAAGCTGAAAAGTCCTTGACTAGTGTGAGCACTACTGAGCAACAGCTAAAACATCAGTGTGTTGTCAACGTTATTCTCATCCTAAATCCAAAACACAGCACTATGCAGCTATTAGGAAGAAAATTAACTCTATCCCACCTGAAACCAGAACAGTAGGCTACAGAGAATGAACTGATCTCCCACCTGGGAGTTGCTCCCTGCTTTTGTATCAATGAGTCTTTTAAATTTACAGCTGAATTTGTTCAAACATTTCAAATTTCAGGGGAGTTGCTGTGAAAATGCTGGAGTTGTACCTGAGTGGCACTGAGAACCTAGTCTAATGTCCACAGTCATTCTGGCACTGCTCTTCTTTCCAATCAGAAAGAAACACATCACTGTTCAAAAAAAAAAAAGGCTTTTTCAGTCTATACTTGCTATAAAANTCCGATCTTTCCGTAAACCATTTGTAATTAATTACTATCCTTCATTAACTGGGGTACCAGCATTACACATACCAGTTGCACCACTGCCAAATGCTCTCACTTGATTTTCTTCTGCATGTGCATCCCAGAATCACATCTATAGAGAAGTTTTCCATCATTCATATGTGATGTATATTATTTATAACTTTAATTTGTAAAAAGAAATGTTGTGTAGTACTAAATTAAATAACACATAGAAATTAAGTAATACTGTGTAAATAGTATTAATATCTCTTTAAAAGCAAAGGTGCAACTGTAAAGTCTTTTTTTTTTTTCAGCTGTGTTGAAGGTTGGTCCAACTCCCATAAGAAATTGTTATCTGGACTTAATGCTTTGGCTGTCTCAAGAACATCTAACCACTACATTATTTTAATGTGTAATTCTCTGAGTGGGACTTTCAAAGACCATGGTCTCTGTAAAACCGATCTCTGGAAATGATCCTAGGAAAATGCCTTTATGGAGAATTACTATTTCTTTTGTTGGCATAATGCAGTCAATGCTGTAGCCCTACAAATCTAACACAGTGACATTGCTCTTCGTCTTTCATATTTTAGTGCCCTCAAGGCTTTTATTGCATTTTACCTTAGGATGATATTTTGCATATGTAAACAAAACAAAAAAAAGAGCTTCTATTTCTTATTTATCAGGACAGATATGAAAATTTATGACATCTATGGGAGGGAGATGCCACTCATTTAATTGTTGTCTCTGGTATTATGGCATATGACAAGAATAGGTAAGGAGTCAAATGCTCAGATGATTTAGAGCTATTATGAATGAAACCACTCAAAATACATTGGTTCCATTCAAAATGCAAAATTAAAATACTAACTCTTATGTGTAGATCTGCTGTGCAGAAAGATTAAATGTTTAGAGACTGACCCAGCCTGGAAAAATACATCTGTTGGACATTTTCAGTAGTATTTAAGAGAGTTTTAATTATTATACTAAACAACTATTAGCCTGTTTAGCGATACAGTATCATGTTGAGATTGTGAATAGCAGGTGGAAGGATTGAATGTGCAAGTCCTTTAGCAAGGAGATGCAGTTCTGCTAGTGGTAGCAATGGCAGCTCCTCTCCACCCTGTCCTGGAGGCATAACAACCCCTGGTGCAGTGCTAACTACCCCAAGCTCATCTCACTCACAGTTTACCTGCACCCTCACAGACAAATAGTGTTTGCAGACCGTCTGTTGAGGGAGGCATCTAGGTGGTGGAGGGAAGCATCTAGAGAGCTACTCACAGAGAAACAGAGTTACACCAACTTCCAATGCCTGAGGGCACTGGAAAAGCAGGGAAAATTCACCCAGTGATGCACATTTAAGAAGGTGTCATGGTTTAACTCCGTAAAGGCAGTTTAATAGGACAGCAAAGGAAGAGAAAGAAATAATAATAATAGTGATAAAAGAATATACAAAATATGTGATGCAGAATGCAATTGCTCACCACCCGCTGACCAATGCCCAGCCAGGCCCCAAGCAGCGATCGCTGCCCCCCCACCAGCTCCCCCCAGTTTCTATACTGAGCCTGACGCCGTATATTATGGAATAGCCCTTGGGGCAGTTGGGGTCAGCTGTCCTGGCTGTGCCCCCTCCCAGCTTCTTGTGCCCCTGGCAGAGCATGGGAAGCTGAAAAGTCCTTGACTAGTGTGAGCACTACTGAGCAACAGCTAAAACATCAGTGTGTTGTCAACGTTATTCTCATCCTAAATCCAAAACACAGCACTATGCAGCTATTAGGAAGAAAATTAACTCTATCCCACCTGAAACCAGAACAGTAGGCTACAGAGAATGAACTGATCTCCCACCTGGGAGTTGCTCCCTGCTTTTGTATCAATGAGTCTTTTAAATTTACAGCTGAATTTGTTCAAACATTTCAAATTTCAGGGGAGTTGCTGTGAAAATGCTGGAGTTGTACCTGAGTGGCACTGAGAACCTAGTCTAATGTCCACAGTCATTCTGGCACTGCTCTTCTTTCCAATCAGAAAGAAACACATCACTGTTCAAAAAAAAAAAAGGCTTTTTCAGTCTATACTTGCTATAAAATTTAATTTGCTTCTGACTAGCAAATATTGTCGTGTTTCACTTTTATATGATATGTAGGAATTAAGAACAGTCTCTTTTTTCTGGTTGCTTAACTAAGTATATCTTCGATCAGTTGCAGCAGGTATTTTCTTTTGGACTCTTAGAAAGGAGGAGGTTTTAGGGTTTTACTTTGCTTTGATGTAGTTATGTATTTAAAATAAAAAACCTGCAACCATTTTGTTTCAGCTGTCACACTGCACAAAACACACGTAAGGAGTAACTAGAGGAGGTTCAGTAACCTTCTCATGCAAGATGAAATATTTAAACATCATATCATTCAGGGAACAAGGGCATACTTCACACTGAGAAAAGAGGATCTATCATAGGATCACAGAATCATAGAATGGTTTCTCCACTGCATTCCTGCAGGAAGCATTTAAACCTCTGCTTGAGGGCCAAATAATATCACACACTGTCCGTGTAAAAGAGCAAGGGAGAGGCAGTTGACCAAAAGACTTTAAGGAGATCTCTCTGCAGGCAGAGATGTTCCCTGCTCTGCTCATCTGGACAATAGCAAAAAAACAAAACCAAAAAACAACAATAAAAATGAGGGTGGGGACAAAACTTTTTGCTCAGCTAAATTTTTCTTGGATACAGGGATTCCTCTATGCAGAAAGCCAGCTGAGCAGACCTGCATGCTCCTAAACACAACTTCTGTGGGCAGCATTAAACCTGGTAAACAACTTCTTTTTTCAGTCTTTTTTCCATCCTTCGCACCTATGTCATGGTCCTGGAGCTGACAGCACGTGAGCTGCCGAGTCCTGAAGCCACCTGAGCTCTGCAAGCATGAGCCACCCACATTTGGGCTTTTGGGTAAGGCAAATGGCCCACATGTGATGTGGCAGCAGCTGTGTCTTAGGAGGCATAAGTATAATGTTTAGCCTGCTGAAGATTGGGACTCATCAGTGGAGGCTCGGGATTTCTGCTTTCTCCTGGAAGGTAAATGCTAGATGAATCACAGCCTGATGAGGCTGGGCTGTGGTCTGTTGATAACCACCAGACTACGGACTGTTTCTGTGGTGTCTGCAAAAAGCGACTGAGAAAAGTGAGTCTGTTGTTGGTCTATCAAAATTTGCTGTACCAGCTCTGTACATTCCTTGGGAAATTTTACGGGTCTGCAAGCTGTAAAAGGCTGGGGCTCTGCGTGTGGCTCTGCTTGGAGCATGGTGGCTGTTCTGCTGCAGCACTACTGAGAAAACCATCTCAGGAGAGCGCTTCATTCAGCCTGTGCAGGCAGCAATGAGTAAGGATTCCCCAGCATGCGGCAATTCAAGAGCCGGAGGAGAAATGTGTGAGAGAGAGACGGAAATCAGCCAGTTCTCCGGGTGGCAAAGAAAACCTGACATGTAACTATGGAACAGTTAGGCAGGTTCAGAGGCACAGCTTGCTCCTTTTCCTGTGTACCTAAGGGATAGCTCAGGATCTGCTTATTATGAGAAGCCTGCAGCATCCGTGTCCTCCCCCAGCTTGCCAACTGCTCTTTCCCAGGATAGTGCCACTGTCACTGACTGGCTGCCAGAGAGGCAGCACAAGATGTGCCGCGATGACGCAGGGTGGGAAGTCACCAAGGTGCTTGTTAAGACCAACTGTGGCCCAAGGCGAGGACACCCACTCTTTGGGGAAACAATTTCACTGAGCATCCAGATGGCTGGGAGGAAGTTTGGTAGCAGGAAAAGAATATGGAGCAGGAAGTGCAGCCCTGGAAAAGAGTAAAAATACGCTTGAATAAAGAAAAGCAAATGTGCAGACAAGGATACCAACCTCAAAAAAAACCCCAA
>VZTL01059002.1:0-28522 GCA_013400535.1 Scopus umbretta | reverse complement strand
AAAAAAAAGGGGAAAAAGAAGGTTATTTTCTTAAGCTGAAATTTCCTGGTTTTTTAATAACTGACATTTTATTCTGAAGTGTACGTCTTTAGCAGAAAGTTAGATTCTTGCTTTAAACTGTGAACGCTAATGAATTATTTTGTTTGACAAGAACTGACTTCAAAAATGTCCAGAAGCGTAGACGCTGCAGAGAGCAGGGGAAGTGAAAGCAGGGCTGCCATGCATTTTGCTGGATAAGCCATCATTCTCTGCCCAGACATCTTTTTTCTGGGCAGAGAAGCGTTCAGCCACATGTCCAGGATTTCCAGATTGCTTATCGCTGGATGGGCAGCAACCCCAAAGGATGGGATGTCTCCAAAGCATGGTGCTGTGGGGTGCACATATAGGGGGACAGAAAGAAGGCTGGCGCATCTGGTATGTGCCAGGTTTGCTGTCCCCACGCTGCACAGCGTCTGGCCCCGCGCTCCACTTGGGCACAGCCCAGCCACCCGGGGCCGCTGGCCTCCACATCACATCCATGTCCCATTAGATCCGCAGAAGCTCCACAAGGAGCAGCGTGTCACACTGCAGCCGGCTGGACCAGTTTGAGATCCGGACGCTCCTGATGTGCTACCTCTACATTGTGAAGATGATCTCTGAAGGTTGGTGGCTTTTGCTCGCTGGGGGGCAGCCAGAGAGACAAGAGACCATCACTGGCAGTTTTGGTCTGTAAGGTCCCCTGTTAATTTTTTTTAAATCTCAGTGCACTGGTTTTCTTTTTCTTTCAGATACTCTTTTAGCTTACTGGAACAAGTTCTCCCCCCAAGAGCTGATCAATGTCCTTGTGCTTCTGGAGTGAGTATCGTGAGGCTGCAATGCAAACACTGCACCATTGTGCAGACAGCATTGGCCAAGACGAAGACATGAGTGTGCTGTGCCTCGCAGGGTGCACACGGTCCTGTGCAGCACTGGAGGTGTCTGGCCAGGTTGTAATGAAGTGCTCTTCCTTCCTCTGAGGAGAAACAGGTGTATATCGAGGGAGCCCAGTGAAGTTGTGGTGCACTTTGCTTGGTCCGGGCTGTGCAGAGGGTGTCCCACCACCCATGGGTGAGCGGGTCTCACGGCACAGCCTCCCACTGTTAACCAGCACAACCTCTGCTTTGCAGCAGGCTTGGAGGAACAGATGGGTGAGGAGAGAGGGCTGTGCCATGGGGTTTGGAAACCAAGGGTGTGAGTTCAAGTGACTTGTAAATACAGACCCAAACCCTCATGCACAGAAGAGTGTGTCTGCAGACAAGGCCGGAGTAGACTTTAAATGTTCTGTGTCATACCTGATCTGCAGGATCTGTAACAGACACATATTTTATTTTCTTTCTAGGGTGTGTTTATTTCACTTCAGATATGTGGGGAAGAGAAATATTGCCAGGTACTGTATTCTTCCATCCAGGGCCAGGTCCCCTTGCTCCCTGCTGCAGCCAAGGCATGAAGGGAGCATGCACACCCACAGGGGGCAAACCCAAGCAGGCAGGAAGCCTGCGGGGCTGGGACTGTGCTCAGCACCATGCCACGAGCAAAGACCCCTCATCTTAGCACCCTGCCCCTTCCCTCCCCTCCAGCTCCTGCATGAGACCCCCAGGCCCAGGCGCTCTTGGCTGCCCGCACATGTTGGCAGTGTCGCCCGCAGTCGGCTGCAGGTGAGACACAAGTCATGGCTGCATCTCTGCTCCCTGAGCAGTAGCACTGCTGTTTCATTAGCTCTGGGGCCATCTGACACAGGTGAGACCAGGGTAGCCTGGTTAGTCCCACTGGGATTGCCTGGGATAAACCAGATTAGTGTGCTGGAGGAATGCCAGGTCTCCATCCTGGTGCCTCATGTAATCCCGTAGTGGTGTGGCCACTGGTGCTCATCCAAACCCACAGTCTTCACTTCCCCTTGCAGGGTGCATGATGCCTGGTTATCCAAGCACACAGGAGCTGATAGGAAATCCCAGACGATGCCAGCGCTCCGCAGCAGAGCTGGGGGGATGCAGGTGCGGCTCCAGCATCTGGGCAGCTTGGAGACCTCCTTCACGCTCAACCACAGTATGTACAGCGGAGCAGGATGGGACTGTGGAATATTAGCCTGCTGAAAACTGCATGTAGCCGTTTTCCACTCACTGCTTGTTGCTTCAGGATATTCAAATTCTGCAGAATTACAGTGGCCACTGCTCCTCCCTGCAACATTCCTAGATCAGTGGGGGTGACATTTAAGCCAGCCCCTTAAAAATCACCCCTGGGACTTCTGTGGCTTTTTCCTGTTGCCTGTCTTGGCTCATCTCCTTGGCTGAGTGTGTGTGCAGGTGATGCCTTGGTTTGGGTAGTGAGCAGGGCAGGCAGGAGAGCTGCCCTGTGCAGAGAGCTGGGCTGGGATCTGCTCTAAGCCTCTCCAAGTGGGTGCGTTTTGCCCCATTGAAGCACCTTGCCATTTCCCCTCTGCAGATACCATTTGGACACCTCATTTTCTGTCTGACTTTAAAGACAGTGAGATTAAGGGGAAATAACTGACATTGGTTTTCTCAGTTGGCATCAGGCTGAGGCAGCTTCTCTGAATGGAGCTGGCAAATTCAGCATCTTGCTACTCTTAATCTCATCTCCCAAACCCAGTGAAGTGCAAGGGGAGCACCTTATCTACATCCGCATTTAGGTCTTGTGGGAGCCGGAGTGTTGAACACTGTTTCCTCCTGATTTGCTTTCTGTCCGCAGGTGCAGGCACCTCAGAAGCAGATATTGTACATCAGGCATTACTGGAGGGCAATATTGCCACTGAAGTGTGCCTGACAGTCCTGGACACCATCTCTTTTTTCACTCAGAGTTTCAAGGTCAGCATTAAAATCAAAAGTATTGTAGAAAAGTGTGCTGTATTTCTGCATGCATCTTGATTTTGATGATCCATTCTCCTAGAGGGGCAGATTGTGGAAGGCTTTACAAAAGCAAATCATTTGCAGCTTGTTTATTTTCCTAAATGCTGAGTATTTCACGAGGTCTTGGAGTAATTAGGCACTTACGCAGTCTTGCAATTTCTTCAAAACTGCAAGACCAGAGAAAATTATGTGGATGTTATACCATGAGTGTAGGCATTACAAAAATAGAATAAGAGGAAATATACATCATATAGAAAGGAGGGACTAGAGGAAAGGGAAATGAAGATCTAGCATTCTTAGAACAGTCACTGTTTTCTTCCCTAAAAGCGAGGCCCAGATTTCTTTGAATCGCTGTACATGAATGTTTCTGGGGCTGAGGCATTCCAACTGTGGCTACCAGCTCAGATAGGACCAGTACCACTGGTAGAAGTCTTCTCCTCCATGTAGTGATTCACACTCCCAGCAGTCATCGCCATCTACAAGAATCAAAGCCTCTGTGGTGAAGTGAGCCCCAGGCTGGCAGCAAAATACTGAAATACTGTTCCAGAAAAGCTCTTCCTCGAAGTGTGGTTGGAGGAATCCTGCTCATAACAATGTGTCTTGCATAATGCCACAAGAAAAACTCCGGATTTCACAGTAAGCACAATGAGGATTTCCTTTTTAGATGTATTGAACAACATGAAGAGAAAGGTCATCATAGCCTCTGCTTCATATCCTTTGCTCTCTTGTTACAGAGCAAAAAAGCCATCCTGGTGCATATGTTGTTACTCCTTAGAAGTTTGGCAACAGCAGAACAATTTAGGTGCAAGAATTAAAACTTTCTTGACTTTCTTAGTTGGCTCTTCTTGAATATGGCTGAACCACAAAACAATGTGATTTTCAAACCACAGGATAGACTGGATTCCCTTCCTCTTTAATGGACTTCTGCTTTGCTTTTATGGTCATACATTGTTACCGCACAGAAGTGTGCTCTCTACTGCAGTAAAAGTGCTGATGCTCTTCTTACTGATGGAGTAGATGAGTTCAGTTAAAAAGTATGGATCCTAAACTTACCCTGCTACAAGAAGTGTATAAGGTGTCAAAAGACAAATCTGAGCCAGCCCATGGGTTGCTGGGCTGGCAATGAGATAAGGGCTATTGATCTCCTATTGATATGGGACTTCCACATCCTTGCTGGGTGGCCACGATGCACCAGACTTCTTGTGCAGTGGCTGCAAAGATGACAGCAGGCACAGGCAAGGTAACTCTGACCCCAAGTGGTATTAATCCTCTCCAGCTAATTCCATATTACCATTCTTCAGAAGGTGCAAACTGTCAAAACTTTGCAGGAGACAAGGGAAGTGTACTAACTTACTATAGCTACTAATCTGTCCAGTGAAAAGACGTAATAGTCTTTTTTTTTTTTTTTTTCCCCTCTCTCTCTCTCTCTCGGGCTGCCAATGACACTTGTTGAGACAAATAAAAAGAAATGGAAAAAACAGTGTGCTTATTATGTTGGTAACAACCTGTTTTATTTAAAAGAACTCTAGGCAACTGGTGAAAGTTGTACAAATTATTGAGTTAGGTTTATGGAATTAGTGATGAAAAAGTGATAAAATATTTTTGTTTGATTCTCTGCTATAAAAATAGCCTCTGACCAACTAGTGTAAGTTTGTACTCCTGACATTTTTGGTTATATTTTTACTGAAGGCCCTGTTCCTTATCTGGTTAAGAATTTATGTGATGAATTATGCAAAATTATCTCTGTCATTTCCAGCTTCAGGCACAACATTTCTGCAAAATAAATTCTCTCATTGCTTTCCAGACCCAGCTTTTAAGCAATGATGGCCACAATCCGCTCATGAAGAAGGTTTTTGATATTCATCTGGCTTTTCTCAAAAACGGGCAGTCAGAAGCAGCTCTTAAGCATGTGTTCGCCTCTCTGAGAGCTTTCATTAGCAAGGTATGTAAAACATGACTCTAAAGGTGCAGAGAATTTATATAGGTATGACAGAAAAGACCAGTATGCTTAAACTCAGGTTAAACTGATATTTTGTGCTGTTTGGAGATGGTTTAGAAAACAAATTCTTCACTGATATAAAAACCAGCCCAGGTTAAGTTATCTATTTCAACAATTATTTATTATTTCTGGATGTCAGAAAACGAAAGGAGAAATCATGAGGAATTCCCTCACTTGCCTTGGTGACAAAACTGCTGTTAAAATTAGTATCTTTTTGACCAAAAGCTGGTGCTTCTTGAATCTTTGCCCCAAACTGTCAGTATTGCTGACAATGCTACTGCTTGAATAATACTTGTACTGACAAGCTGCATTTGAAAGAGAGTAGTACTTGCTGAACCTCTTACTACACTTTTCTGAGCCCTGGTATGCAGGCTGTTTAATCCCCTGAGCTCAAGCAACGTCAAAGCCACAGCTAACCACATAAGAGCAGTGACTGTTGCTATTGCTGACAGTTCCCTTCATGCTTGTCAAAACCTGCCACTTCTCATACATACATTTTCAAGACCAGATGTACAGGCCAACTCCATTCCTTCCAAGCTGCACAGTTATCATAAATTCAAAATGAATTAAAACTTCTCAAATCACTGGAATGCAACACTTCATTAATGCGGTCAATCCGTGTAGCGTGAGATGCAGCCAGGCAGAGCACAGTATGTGAACGATACACAGCAAAATGCTACCTCTGAAGGAGGTCTTGCACTAGTTGCTGAGCAAAGTTTGATTAAGGAGAGAGACTGCTAAACTGTTTTTCAAAGTCTGAAAAGGTCTGTGCTATGTACATTTTACTATGACTCCACAGCAAAGCTAAGAGCTAGTATGAGTATATCTAGGGACGAATTTTGGGTTGTCCTGGGCAAACACATGAGAAGGAAAAAATGCTGGAGTCTTGCTAGCTAACTATCTGGCTCCAGACAGCGTGGTCTCCTATGAGACATTTTTCCATGGGGCTTCTTAAAGCCTGCTAGGTTGTCAACTGGCACTGGCAGGAATCACTCAGTGTTTCTGTGGAGTCCAATACATGTTTATTGCTCTACCTTTCTTTTGAGTTTTCTGCTTGCCTGTGATCTGTTTAGCCTTGAGATCCATCCTGCTGCAGATCTGCATACACCCCACTCGGACAGAGTCTCTGCAAATCTCTTCCCTTTACTAGTCAAAAGTTTGTTTATCCAGAAACATTTGGTTTGTGCCTATAGCAAATAAGAGACCCTCTTTGCCTCCCTGGCAAATTTTCTGTGGTTGTTTAAATGTGAATCCAAACCCACACACCTGCTCAATTTGATCTCACCATCACCCTTCAAAACCTGGAGCCCTTCAGGAGTTCCACACTCGCTTTCCAAAATGCTGATTACAATGCAGACTGCTGCAAGGACAGGCAGTGGGGTCATTTTGTAGGATTTCTGCCAGCCTGAATCCACACTGAATTTGGCATTGTGGGTCTTCAAAGATATGAAAGATTGATTTCAGTTAATTTCTCACGTTTCCCCTGTTACAGGACACTGTTGCTTCTGTAAAAGTAAGATACGAGCTCAGTAGATGGTATCTATAAGGAAGTGTTTTCTTTGCCAATTCCATAACCACATGAGTCTCAAACTTCCTTTTAAGTCCTCTGAAGGGCTCTTCTAAGGCCCAAAGTGACAATAAAATAGCTGGGGGGTTGGGGGGTCACTGCATTTCATGGCAAGTGCAAGGATGACATGTTTTCCTACAAGTTTGTTTTGAAATATGAAAGCTGCACTGCTTTGTTTTGGGTTGCATATCACTATTAGCTATAAATTAGTGGTAACTTCAAGAAAAAACAAAAGTGAGTTTTATCTTTGATGCAGCTAGAACGGACAATTTGTCATTTTTATGGCCTTCTGTAGCTAATAATTACAGTCAAAAGAATCCCCCTCTTACCTAGGGTCACAGCAAATGGTTGCTGGAGGGGAAAAAAATTCCTCAGATTTATTCTGCATCTCAAAATCTGTCTTAAAAATAGCTTTCTGCATTAAATCTAGTTACTTGATAAGCAAAAAGTTAAAAAAAAAAATAAATGTCACAAGAAAGCAAAGAACAAACAAGTTCTATAATTGTTTGCATGTTTGGTTTTGGTTTTAGAATGAATCCTACTTGCCTGCATATGTGCTGGGAATTTGGGAAGAAAGCCACCTCTGTTTCACCAGCTGGGAAGAAGCAACAAAAGCTAGATTGCTCTTGTTTTATACTCTAGGTTTTCTTAACAACTAGATCCTTCTTTTCACTGTATCACTTACAGATAAATGCATATATACATGCTTGGGAATGGTCTTGAAATTAAAGGTTATGAAGGAAAACATGCACAGAGGAGGGGGCTGAGATAATTTGCCGTGCATTAAAGAGCAGCTCAGACACATGGATGTGAGAGTGATGGAAACCCCATGTAGCTGCCCTGTAGCATGCCTGCCTGTCCCTCGGTGCGTTGACACTAGCAGGGCACATTAGAGGCATCACAAATCCCAGGCCCTGAAGGACTAGGGCAGCAGAGCCTTCCTGCAACAGCCAATTTGGGAAGCTTTTCCCTGTCTGTCAGCAATTCCCCCGACCATGTCAAGCTGTGCTTTCCCTCCCCATTAGTGCTCTCAGGATGCAGCATCGTTACAGCCTCCCATGCAGTTGTGCAGGGCACTCTGTATGTTCTGCCTGCCGCCTGTGGCTGCCCTGCCCTCACGTCCCTTTTGGGCTGAGGCCTCTCTGGGAGCTACTCACTGCGTTGACTCCTGCTCTGGCCCTTCGTATTAGGGCTGGATCAGAAACGTGCTCCTCCAGCGGACGCAGAGTCGCCACACATGCTATTTCACAGCTCTTCCCAGCGCATGTTCTCCTGCTAGCTGGAGAACCACAGGCAGCACCTGGCCAGATCTCCAGCAGGCATACACTCTTGGGTGTGCTGCCCCGAACCTGGCACCAGGAGCTATTGCATCTGCTTGGGCTTGGTCTCCAGAAGGAGCTGCGTGGGGATGCAGGTTCCCTATAAATAGAGCACAAGTTTTCCTCCACAGCTGGTGCAGTTTGGACGGGAGTGCACAGGTAGGGATCTTGCACTTCTGCAGCAGCAGATTCCCAGACAAAGTTTTTCTCCATAGTATTGGGTTGGAAATGTCTGAAAAGCCTCTGCGGGCAAGCAGTGCCTGCTGAGAGCAAACGCAGCCTTATCTTCTTGGGTGCCCGTGTGCTGCCTGTGCACGCCCAATCGCACATCGCTGTGGCCAGTTCTGGGCCAAACCCAGTTCTGAGCGTGACCCCGTCTCGCTATGGGAGAAGGATTGCATTAGGCAGCAGTTATTTAATAGCTTCTTTCTCGAGTGCACACATGATCCTCTTGGCTCTGTGTTACTATGATGTTTATTTGCTTCTTTTCTTTCTCACAATTTTTTTCTGAATATATTTTTGGCCAGCAGCAGTGAACGCCAGGTATTTGGTCAGTGTCTTCATTGTGCCTTGTAACCTGTGTGGCTCAGTGTAATCCCAACAGTGCAGTCTTGCTAGCTACAGCTCCTAGATTCCTGTTTTGAGACCCTTTCACCAGCATGCCATGGTGGTGGCCACAGCAGTACCTACAAGCTTTTCTGAATCATATATACTTAACATAAGGAGTAGAGGGCCACAGTAACAGCTTCAGGCTCTGACTTGGATGATGTGAGTGAATACACTGACAGTATTTACTGTCATCTCCCATGGGGAGGAGGGACAGATAGATGAAGACCATTGGGTCTTGAATGAACTGAGCACCTCTTTCCTCTGAAAAGATAAAAAACACAGTTGTCTCTGTTGCCTCTTTGTGCCAGGAAATTCCCTGGGGCTGGTCCCCAGGTGCAGGAGAGAGAGCAGAGTACCACAGTGCAATAGTCTCTGCTCCCTCCGGGAGGTGTTGGCATCGCTCCTCTCCAGTCAGGTCCCTGCGGTGGCTGTGGAGGCGGCTGCATGCCAGCACAAAACCCTTCCTTGTTCTGCTTCCCTGCACCCAGCCCGCTGTGGCCAAGGTGGAAGGAAGCTGAGTGTGGTGCCCCCTCCCCGCCAGCCACCACTCGTGACCACAGCTAGATGGATGTGCACTGGTGGTCCCCGCTCCATCGAGCCCTGCATGGAGGCTGCTGCCTGCTGGGGCAGGGCACCGCTGCAGCCATCTGCTTTTCAGGCACGGCTGAGCTTGCCTCCACAGATGTGTTTGAAAGTAGGTGTTTGGTAAGGTGATAGACATGCTACAGCAGTATGGGGTGCTGGTCTTCCCTATCTGCTTTTCTTCATCCTGCAGCAAATCTCTGAGCCCCATTGCTAACTGAGGTAGCTCATGCTGCTGTTTGGCTTGATCCTGCTGGTCCCTGGGGCTGGCTCTGTCTGGGGAGCCAGGGCAAGTCACTGTGTATTTTAGGCTCTCTGGGGCAAGCAAGTTTCTTGTTTGCATTCCTGAGGGCAAACATTCCTGAGGGCAAGCGTGACAGCTTTCTTGGGGGGATGTGTAGAAGTAGCTGTGCAAACATTGCAGGTCACGTTTCCCAGTGAGGTCAGACTTCTGGGTGAGCTCCAGCAGATTTTCTGATGTCCCAGATGGCAGTCTTGGGTGGGAATGTCCATGGCACCTCTCCTCTCTGCCCCGCTGCTGGCGTTTGTGGCTTTTGTAAGAACATAAAATGTCTCTCTGTCCAATTTGATGAGAATTTGCCAATGAACCCAAAAGTTGTTGGGGGAGGGGATAGATGAACATATACAAGCACATCACCAAAAAGTTTGGCAGCAAAGTTCACATTGCTCTAGGAAACATAGGTTAAAAATAGGCCCTGAATTCATTCCCACAAATACTTTCAGGCTCAGAACTCCAGCAGAAGTTTTATTGAGGCTGTCCAGGCTGGAGCCCAGTGTGTTGTCCTATGCCCCTGCCCATCTGAGCCCTGTGGGTGTAATTTAGTGGTGTATTTTCTAATATTTGCTATGCCTTTTGTGAAGTTTCCCTCAGCATTTTTCAAGGGAAGGGTGAACATGTGCGCTGCCCTCTGCTACGAGATCCTGAAATGTTGTACTTCCAAGGTGTCCTCCACGAGGAACGAAGCCTCGGCTCTTCTGTATCTCCTGATGAGAAATAATTTTGAGTTCACCAAAAGGAGAACGTTTCTGAGAACACATCTTCAGGTCAGTGACCAGGGAAAAGCTAGAGAGCAGGATGCCTCAGATTTAATGAACAGATATAACAATATAACTCTGTCACCTCATATCTGCAGAGGGTCTTACTGTTGTTATATGGACACAAATCCTCTTGATTTCCAGGCTTTGCCAAATTCTTGTTTCCAGTGATTGGCCCAGGGCCAATACATTGCCATCAAGTACTCCAAGCTGTTGAGTTTTTGCAGTCACAGACACAAGACACATCTCTGCCTCAGAGGCTGGCTGGGATGGGGTGGAAAGGAGAGCAAGAAGGGCTGCCTTTGAGGCAGGAGAAGGGATTTTCCTGGAGCTGCTTTTGCAGCATTGGTTTTTTGATACAAATTTAGATACTTAGTGGGGCAGATGAATACCACCTGGATTGTAATGAGTCACAGAAGAGGGTAACTAATGTACAAACAGGGATTTGTGTTATGATTGTTATATTGTTAATTCTGTGAACTTGCTGTTCAGCAAAGCAGTTTGGTCCTCTGGGGAGTATTTGTCCTTGGGAGATGTAATAGCAAAGTCACAACAACAGCCATTGCTTATGTTGTGGGAAGACGTGATGTTGTCCTACGAGCTTTTTATATAACTGTGACAATAAAACTTCTCTATTAGGGCTCGTTTAAATAAATCCCCTACCCTATCCCGACAGATAATAATTGCAGTGAGCCAATTAATAGCAGATGTGGCACTTAGCGGTGGGACAAGATTTCAGGACTCCTTGCTCATCATTAACAACTTTGCAAACAGTGACAGGCCTATGAAGGTAAGTTGGAGACGTTAAATCACATCATGTGCTATCAGCCATTAATGCAAGACTGGGGATGCACTCAAAGAAATCATGTTTAAGGGTAAGGCTTATGATTGGAACTATGATTTATAGGCTCATAGCGGGCTGCGTTTGCTCAGTAAACAAGTATTATGCCAAGAGCAACAGGGCCAGATGCACAGGCAGGTCGTGCTCCATCCGTGAGGCCTCACACCAGGAGGAGAGAGCTCTGCAATTCAGGTTACACCTTGCAAAGTGTGCTGCTTGCAAGGGTGTCCAAAGAGCTTTCCGAGAACTTCCAGCTTTGAGAGAAATGACAAGGGAGAGTGTCTGATACTTCTGTTGCCTGAAGGTAATAATTAGCAGGAATTCATTTTAATTAATTTTCAGTAATATTAAGAAATCACTCTCTCATGGAGATAAATGGTTGTATGTCTTTGGAAAATAGTTGTCTGTCTGCGCTAGAATTAAGAGCTTCTGCCCAACCCATTGAACAATATATCATCACTGCAGCTTGCTCCATTGTACACAGTGTAGCTGCCAAGGGAGGATAGAGGAAAACAGGAAGCTTTGTTACAGTTTTGTGATTATCCTGTGACCTAAACGTGGAATGGGAACCTCAGTTAGGTGTTGAATTGTGCTATAACAACAAAGTTATAGTTAGGATATACCTGGCAAAAACCTCAGTTGTGTTCTGTATGCAGGTGTTTATAAGGGTTTCACTGAGCCATACTTTGCTGCTCATATTTTACATCATGAGGCCATCATTATATCCAGTTTATGTATTTATGTATAAAATACATAATAAAATAAATAAAAAATACATAAATACATAAAATACATACTTGCGCGAGAGCGCAAGAGATATTCAAGTACGCTGGAGAGGATGCTGTGCACGGCCACAGAGATAGCTAGGGAGCAGGAGCCCGAGGAGAGGGAACATGAGCCAGGCTCATCATGGAGGAGAGAAAGCTGAGGAGGGACCTAACTGCTGCTTTCCACTGCTGAAAGGGAGGTTATAGAGACAAAGTCAGGCTCTTCTCAGAGGTGTGGAGTGGTGGGACAAGAGGCAATAGGCCCAACTTGCTGCAAGGCAAATTCCAACTTTACTTAAAGAAAAATTTCTCAAGAACATGGTGCAGCCCTGGGGCAGGGCCCAGAAAGCAGGTGGGATTTCTGTCCTTGGACATTATAAAACTTGGCCGGACAAGCCTTGCTCGAACTTGACGATGGCCCTGTTCTGAGCAGGGGATCAGACTGGAGCCTGTGTTTCTTTCTCTGTTTATTACATTCCTGTGGTGGGAAGCTCTACAAATGCCTTTGGTGCTTTAGGAGTTGAAGAGTGACCGCGTCAGAGATTAACAAACCAGATGTTGAATGACATGAAAAATACTTCAGGCATGGTTTACAGTCCCATCCTGGGACATTCGCATGCACAGAGCACTTCTGTCTCGCTCTCACACCGGCTCCTCAGGATGCCAAAGGACCTGCCTCGCTCTACCACGGGAACAGCCAACCTGGCATCCTGCACATGAGCAGGAGAGATTGGCCTTGTGCGTGTCCAGATTGAAATGCCTCTAATTGCATATAAAATACTGTACACTGTATGCAGTGTGAGTTCAATAAGTAAAAGCTAGTTAGTCTTATCTATGTTCTCAGCACTTTAGATTGGCAGTAAGTGGGGCGTTGGCTGAAAGAGTAGCAACGGTCTTCCTTTGGCAAACCCTGGAACACCTTTCATTTCTGTATTTGCTTGTAACTAGATTTGTTTTGTGTCAGGCAACTGCTTTTCCTTCTGAAGTCAAAGATTTGACAAAGAGAATCCGTACAGTGCTTATGGCTACAGCTCAAATGAAAGAACATGAAAAGGATCCGGAAATGTTGGTAGATCTACAGTACAGTTTAGCCAAATCTTATGCAAGTACTCCAGAGCTCCGGAAAACGTGGCTGGACAGTATGGCAAAGATACATGTCAAAAATGGAGACTTTTCAGAGGTAAATCATGTAATAAAAAACGTGGTGCACAACAAGAGAGATGTGCAGATGACATTTTAATTTTCCCTTTGTACTTTGCAGGCGGCCATGTGTTATGTTCATGTAGCAGCCCTCGTTGCAGAGTTTCTGCACAGGAAAAGTAAGTGTGTGCTGTTTGGGAGGCACAAGGGAGACAATGCAGTGATTGGTTTTGGGGGGATCAGAATCTTTTTAAAGACAAGTTTATCTCGATTTGGTACATGATTATTTAGAAACAAGCTAAAAAGGGGAAAAAAATTAATGCAGTGGATAAACCTAGAAGATGATGAGCATTTTTTTAAAGAAAAGAATCCAATTGTTCATACACAGGCATTTACTAGGCTGGCCAGATCTGCTTAGACAGTCATGTTGGCACATTGCTGAGTGAAATAAGAACTGACACATCATGTCTCAGTTTAAATGTTCAGTTGTATTTTACATTAGCAAATGTGCTCACAGGGGAAGCCCACGTTAAAAACTGGATGCCAGTATGTTCATCAGAAGTATCACTATAGGCAGTACAGAAAACTATAGAATAAAGCAGTCAAAATTCAGTTAAAAAATGAGACTATAGCCTAACTATACAAATATGTAAAGAACAATCAGGAAAAAAAAAAGTGTGTTGTGGTTTAATGCAAAACAGGAAGAAAGGACAGACTTCTGTGTTCTCAAGTAACACCACTTTGCAGGTTTTCTTTTAAAAATCTGTTCCACAGTTGATATATTGACCCCATTTCACATTTCCATGTAAGGGAGTAATTGTTAAAATGGACACTTAATGTTTCAGAAAGTTAAGACTGCATAAAAGTTGATTACATGCACTGCCTTGGCTGGAAAGGTCTTAAGTGCCTTGCTCAGGGGGCTTGGAGTTCCTCCAAATTCTGTACTTTGAGTTGGCTGAGTGGGAAAAATCAGGACTTGTTTTTCTGATATGTATACACATTTCACATGGCTGCAGAAGGGAGAGTGTTGAAAGTTGGCAATTCTTTATTTGTACCGTGGAGGCTGCTTACCACAACTGGTGGTAAAGAAGAACTTCTAAAAAAGAAGAGGAAAAAATCCAAAGGAATATTGAGTGAATACATTGAGTTATCTCTGTCGCTGGCACTCTTTACATATGCATTGGCTGGAAAGGGTTCGGTAAAGGCTGAACTACTCAAGGTTTTGGGGTACGTAACTGTGCTTTCCACTAGGAGTGTACAATCCTGTTCTCTTACCACCCAGCTCTCCAGCATCCAGCAATTGCTTTCTTCTTGCATCTTCTGTGCAAAGACATACCCTTGTCCTTCTCTCCTGACTTTCAGTTGGTTGCAGCCAGTTAGGTTGGTCAAAGATGACTTCCAGATGGCACATCATAGAGAAATCTGTTGTGCTTGGTGTTAGCTACGTAGTAGGAATTACTCCCATGGCAAATGGCTGGGGAGATTCTGACATGTTCAATCTCATATAGCAAATAAGTAGCCAAAATGGGAGTCAGGTCCCCTGCTACTTGTAGGACTTTGCTATCAGCTGGACTGCTTACCTAGCCATTAAAGGATGATGCATTTGAGATATGTTATTCCACTAATCCATTTGCTTTTGTCTGCTGCAGAACTCTTCCCTAGTGGATGTGCTGCCTTCAGGAAAATCACTCCCAATATTGATGAAGAAGGTGCAATGAAAGAAGATGGTGGGATGATGGATGTACATTACAGTGAGGTGAGGTCCTGTAGTATAGACAATCAGCTATCAAACAGCCTGTAAGGATTTAGTTTTAGACTTTGTTCACGTGAGCTCTAACAAATTAGAGTTATACACTGGCATCTGTAAGGAAGACTGTTCCACAGCAATTTCCCAAGACAAATCTGCATTGAAGGATTTTCTGTGTACAATTCAGATAGGTAAAACTGGTGTAAGTTCTTGGTTCCTTTGAAAGTCTTTTCTAGCACTGAGACTGAAAAAGCTACACCACAATCTTTGCCTGCCATATTATGCAAATGCTAATTCTGCCAGCACAGGGCAGCACAGCATGGTATTTCCAAGGAGGGACAGAATGCAAGTCAAGCTCTGCTGAGTGAGAGGTCAGCTTAGGTTCCCCTTAGGTTAGGGCTGTGCTGCAAAACACCACATTAGCAGAACAATCCAGAAACCATAGCAGGGCACTGGGGAAGTGGGCAAATTCTCTTGTGAGTCATAAAGTCTCACAATTATTTCTGCACCATCCCTGTACAACTGCATTGGGTGGGACACATGGCTGAGCGAGGTGGCCCTGCAGCCCAGGTGCCCAATTGCCCACTCATCAAGTCTAGGCTTGAGGATCCTTAGCATCACATCCCACTGCTGTTGCACACATGTTCCTTGGACAGGTTTCTTAGGCATGGTACCTCTGATTTCCAGTGCTGTCATCTCCATACACTTCCAGAGTTTTGGCATTCTCCTGAGGAGGTACCTAAATAACCAAGACATACTTGCTGACTGTCATGCTACTGATTTGTTGAGAATGAACGAACTTTTAAAAAATAACTTGTCCTTTTTTCTGTTTTGGGTTTTTGTTTTTGTTTTTTTTTTTTTCCCAAAAATTTAAAATATCTTTGGAAAGGCCAGGAACACACGGGGTATAACTCCGTGTAACTCTGGTTACTTATACAGGGACCTGATAAAGTATCTGAAGTTAAAATGGTTTTTCGTTTTCTCTTCTAACCTTGACAGTTATTAACAACACCCATTCGGTTGTTCTCATAGGAAGTTCTGGTGGAGCTGCTGGAGCAATGTGTAGATGGCCTGTGGAAAGCAGAGCGTTATGAAACAATTTCTGAAGTTTCCAAATTGATCATTCCTATTTATGAAAAGCGGCGTGAATTTGAGGTAGGTATGTTGAACTAGTTTGCATATATCAGGTAATAAACAGGAGGCTTTTTTATTTTTGAAGTTATGAGTTAATGAATTGGTGGCAGTAAAGCACACTCTGTGCTTCATCACTGGTCATTAAACAAATTAGTGAAAGCAATGGTCTGGAGGGTAATTGTTAAAGCTAAAGGCATGGAAGACTCATATTTAGTGAATAATTCCCACCTTTCTTTCCCTAAAATAAAGCTGTCATCATCCCATATGGTCATCAAAGCCAGATTCTTTTTGAGACTTGAGCATTTTAAGGGTTAAAAACAGAGTGAGAACTGATCAAAGGAAGGACTAGATCTGCAAGTAATTCAGTGGCAAGTGGAGAGGAAGGAAGGAAGCTGTTACTAGCCCTCACCTTGCTCCTTCCCAACACCTGCTGTGACCGTGCTTCCGCGAGGCTGTTGCTCAACTGCTGAATAGCGCTTCTCTTTCCCTCCCTCTCCCATGACCCTCTCCACATCAGGACAGCGTCCAACTATGTAATTGAAGCTAGGGGAAGCCTTGATCTGTTTTTTCATCATAAAGCTGGTTTTAATCAAAAAAGAATTTCTGGGTAAAATACTGCAAGCTGCTCTACCCTTAAAGGCTCAGTCACGGAACATGCTGAGACAGGAGGCTCAGCCTTCTCTCCGAGGATAGTGGTGGTATTGCAGTCTGTGTACCTTTCAGATCTGAAGCTAAGCACGTGCTTAAGATCGAGTTTTTCCAAAGAAAACTGCACGAGTTCAACCTCTTCTGAAATTCAAGTTTGAGTTCTCCAAAGGATTGTGTTCAGATATCTCAGTAGCTCCCAGTGTTAGCTAGAATTTCCTGCTTGCAAAATTCTGCTTTAATGATGTCAAGATTTGATTTCCAGAAACTTACGCAGCTGTACAGAACGCTTCATGGAGCATATGCTAAGATATTGGAAGTAATGCACACAAGGAAGAGGCTTCTTGGAACCTTTTTCAAAGTGGCCTTTTATGGACAAGTAAGTATATACTCCGGCTCACCAGCTACCCCTCACCAGGCATCCTGGCCCCTAAAGCTGCTGCTCTGTCAGACATGAAGCTGAAAAGCCTGCCAGCTCCTCTGGTGCAGCCACGGGCACGTCTATGTGAGCGTTTCAGCATTGCACCCTTGGGGTGAGGGTTTGCATCTCTCTCCAGGAGCACTTGATTTGTTATAAAGTTTATGATTCTGTTGGTGGGCTTTTCATAAAACAACTCAGCAGTTAGGAAATGGTTTAGTGGGTTCAGAAAACACCAGGGGGGGGTTGTAATTATAGTTATTATATGTTATACAAACAGAATTTAGTGTGTATAGTATATAACCAGTAACAGTATGTAACCACAGTATATAAGCAGTAGTAGTAACAGACATTTTCTTCTGCAGACAGTTGCTGCTCCCTTCTAGTTATTAGTAGAGTAAAAGGCTATGGGAGAAGCTGGAGGCAAAATATGTATCAGTGTTGATTACATACCTGTAGAGATAAATAGTATTTTTTGTTAGCTGAGGTAGCTGGAAAAATGGAGAAGATCCGGGGCTCAGAGTCCCAAGAAGCAGCATGATCTTATCATATCTGATGAAGCCTGCTGAGCCCGAAAGCAGTTGTGTTTGGTTTATTTTTTTTTCTCTAGCTATAGCAGTTAATCTAATAAAGTGCATTACCCCTCATCTCGCTTGTGTCTCTGAACTATCTGCTTCTGCTTCTGGACCCCAAAACCATGTGGGACACGCAGGACCCCTCTTTAGAAAATGCTATGTAAATTATATTAGCCCTGCCTTTCTTTGTTCCTTCTTTTAGAGGAGATGATGAATACCCCTGAAACCATCTTGGGTTTGTACCTTTGAACACCACTGTCATTACATGCACAACATATTGGAGCACTGACTTTTGCTGCAGCAAACATACATTTTAGTTTTGTCCTCATCTTATCTTCAAAAATAAAAAGTAAATAAGGTTATGTAAAAAGTAAATAAGTTTAGCAATAGATAAAAGGAAACAAGCTAGCTTAGTTTTCTAGAAGCTGTAGAAATAACTGGATGAGCCCTAAAATTAAGTTATATAGTGTATCATCCTGACAACCAATACTTGATCCAGTTTTGCACTTTAAAGCTTGGCCAGCTTTATATGCCAGCTACAAAGAGATAGTTTCAATACTCTGTCACAACTTCTGAGTGGGACAGCTGGCCAAAGCATGAAGCCTTCATGCTGTTTCCATTACAGGGAGGACTGGTGATGCAGGCACAATCTTTAATGCAATTTTGTCTCTATTTACAGCAAATACACCAAGTTCCACTTCCCTGAATACAAGAGGAATCAAAGCAGAGGAAACCCATTTCTTTATTTATTGCTTGAAGTCCCTTTCAGCCTGCACAAAATCCTTCTCTTCAGACTGGTCATGTGGCTCTGCTGTCAGGGCTTCCTTAGCTTATGTGTCTTTCTTCTCTTTCTCTATGCCTTGAGTTTATGGTTTTTCTCCTGCTTGCCTCTTTCCAACTTTCCAAAAAGTTAGCTGCTGACCAAACCCATCTTCCACATTGTTTAGATTTCTCAGTGGTTGTACTCAAGCCTTTGCATTCAGCAATGATGTGTTTGTATTAGTTGAGGAATTTTATGATTTTTTACATAATTTTTGAAGAAACCTATTAAACAGGCCAAGTTCAGTCAGACGTTATGCAAGCCATAGCCTTCTAAACCTTCTTGACTTTCTGAAACGTTAGGAGAAAGTTGTTTTCAGAGTAGCAAATCTAAAATAAAGTTTTCCAAGTGAAGAAAGATGGCTATTCCTCACCACTTGTCTGTGATTAATGCTAGACGTTCTTTGAAGAAGAAGATGGGAAGGAATACATCTATAAGGAACCCAAGCTGACTGGCCTCTCAGAGATCTCCTTCAGACTTCTTAAACTTTATGGAGAAAAATTTGGGTCGGAGACTGTAAAAATTATCCAGGATTCTAACAAGGTAGAGTTAAATTGCATGAACAAGCTAACGAAATGCTATTAGCAGTAAACATCAGGGCCACATACTTGAGAGCGCACTGATGAGTGTGACAAAAATATCAACTGTATTCTAATACTGTTCGGGGCCTGGGACTGCACTGCTCTAAGCACTGTGCAAATGGAGCACAGAAGAATGAACTTTGCTTTGTGGAGCTGAGGATGGGAGATGACAGAGCACCCCTTCCTTCTGCCAGTAGGAATGGAGGAGTGAGCCCTGTCTTCCACCCTCTTACAAGCACCTTTCTTCCAATTGTGCCTTGCATCCTCATGCTCCTGTGTGGACATGTTGCACAGCTTGACAAGTTTTGGTGCTGATGTGGCTCCCGGGTGGAAATAAATGAATTGGGAATTATGAATGGGAAATTTCAATCCACATCTGACTCTACCCTGTTGTTGGGAGGCATTAGGAGCCAGCACAGAGCAGCAGGTGATCTGAAGCAGAGTTACTTGTTGTTGCTTTGACACTGCAGGTCTAAAATAAAGTCTTTTGTGCCTTGCAGCCGTAGCTCCTTCCTTTTCCTATTGAATACCCATTTATGTTCCCAGCGAGGGCTATGCACACCCTTAGGTTGCAATTGTGGATATGTCTGAGTTACTAAAGGCAAGAGTGGTGATCCTAAAGCTTGCTTTGTGCAAGCCCGCAGATTTGCGTGCCACACCATGGTACTGCATGAATGCTAGCTCATGGCCTGCAAGCAATACAGTCGTATAAGAAGGACTAAGTAGCTCAGGCGTGTGCTGCATTGATGGATAAGGTGATACAGCCACCTGTTCCAGATGCAGCTTTTTTTGGCCCCAGTTGAGTTATTTCTTGGGTCACACCTCACGGTCTCGTGTGTCTGATAGCAGATGGTCTAGACATCACAGCTGAGGTCAAAGGGAGTGTTTTGTGTGTCATTCACCTGCATGCAGTGGAGCTGGCTTAGCAGGGAATCAGTTTAAATCAGATTGCAGTAGACAACCAAATGTAAGTTAAGTTATTAACCTTTGCTCTTCTAGAGAGTAACCCTCTTATTTCACAGGTCAATGTTAAAGACCTTGATCCTAAGTATGCTCATATTCAAGTGACTTTTGTGAAGCCTTATTTTGAAGACAAAGAACTCCCTGAAAGAAAGACTGAATTTGAAAGAAATCATAACATCAACAGATTTGTATTTGAAACTCCTTACACTTTATCTGGGAAAAAGCATGGCAGTGTGGAAGAACAGTGTAAAAAAAGGACCATTCTAACTAGTAAGTACAAGCATCTGAACATGAGACAGTATGTATCAGCAACCGTTTTTAGACTATTTTAGCTCATAAAAATATTCCAAAGAGTCAGAAATTTTCTCAGCTACTTAATCAGAATTGTGCTACAATGTTCTGGTTGCGAGGGGGAATTTACCTTATATTTCTGTGTGCAAATTTTTATGAATTAATAAATTGTGCTGGTAAATTATAGCCTTGTTAGGGATTTTATATACACTGAGTAAAACCCTGAGGGCAAGGATCTGCCTGTATATGTTATGTGAAGAGTACTCCTGTTTGCTGTATGACTTTTCATTCTATAAACTTCCTTTGCTGTTTTTGGTAGCTTTGAACTCCTTTCCATATGTGAAGAAGAGAATTCCAGTCAATTATGAGCATCAGGTTAATTTAAAACCAATTGATGTCGCTACCGATGAAATAAAAGACAAGACAGCAGAGCTGCAGCAACTCTGCTCTGCTGGTGATGTCGACATGATCCAGCTGCAGCTGAAATTGCAAGGCTGTGTTTCTGTGCAGGTAAGGCTTGACATCTGTTCAAAATTACATGTATATACACATCTCAAGAATGAGTCATTTCTTCACGATGCAACACGTTTACTTTCCAGAAATCATTAACTACCTCATTTGCAGCACTGCAGCCATCAACCTGCCGGCACAGCTTGCCCTGCCGCATACGGTGGTACATTAGCGGGTGGCTCATGGTACTAAGTATTTTGTCCAGTGGTGTTTACAGTGTCAAGTCCAAGTGTAATTGCACACTACTTGGCTGTGGGTGAATGCTGAAATACACTGAACTCTTGAAGATTGTACTGTAAGTGTCAGGCACAAATAGCCTTTTTGTGAGTCTGACTTCTCAAGCTGGATAAATGACCCTAAGACTCAGACCATACTGCTTTTCCAAATGGAAATAAGAGGAAAGTATGAGGAAACAGATCGCATTTCTCTTTGTATCTCTATTTATCTTTTGGTCTTAAAAAACCTAGATAGAAAAACTAATATTCAGCTTTTGAAACTTCAGATGCCTCTAGTGACCTTAGTAATGCAGAGCTGGTGGTATTCAAATAATATGCTAATGCTGTTTATTTTGTTTTGGTTTTTTAATGTTATTCACTTCACTACTGCCTTTAGCAACTCAACAGAAGTTCTAGCATAAATGATTTCTTACTTCTTTGGTTCTAGGTTAATGCTGGTCCCTTGGCCTATGCCAGAGCTTTCCTAAGTGACAGCCAGTCCAGCAAATATCCTGCAAAGAAGGTGAATGAGTTAAAAGAAATGTTCAGGTAGGATTTCTAATGGAATAAAAACTAGCCAGCTGGCTGGAGCATGGTACCTGCTTTGCTTATATTTTTTACTGTCTCCAAAATCAGCAGGTGCTGAATGTTTAGGTGTGCCATATAAAGATCCGGGTCTCACGGGATTGTGGGTGCTCAGACATATGAAAAAAGCCAATGTAACTATATATGGCAGGAGTTCCCAGGCTCAGGGCTGTGATCTCCATGGGGAGATTTGCTTGAATGCCTGCTTCAACGGTTTGTGTGGGTATTTGAGATTATCATGTGAAGAAAGTCTGTTTGTAAACTAGAGGTCTGGCAGTCTTGTGTTCGGGGATCTTTCATATGGTGCATTGCTTCCAAATCTTTCCAAATGGAAATATTTTAATGCAAATCCCTTTCCAGTTTATGAAGGACCATTGTTCTTGTTTCCATTGCTAATTTTTGAAACCATGTGACTTGCACAGGTGTTTTTCTCACTCCTGTCCCTTAGGGTAGGTTTTACCTCCCACTTGAAAGTGTCCCCAAAGATATAATCAGGCAGCTCCTGCTTAATCTGAGGATGATGAGCCTTTGCCACACTATTTTGTGGACCTCTCGGGAGCAACCAGTTCCCCACCAGCTCCTACATTTGTTACTGGATGCTGGTGACTCCCGTTTTGCCCATTGTTCACTGTATGGAGAAATCCATATCCTGTTTTCCTTCAGTGTATTAAGTAACTGTTGTGGTTTAACCCGGCAGGCAGCTAAACACCACACAGCCACTCACTCACTCTCCCCCTCCCCAGTGGGATGGGGAGAAAATTGGAAGAAAGAAAAAAAAAAGTAAAATTTGTGGGTTGAGATAAAGACAGTTTAATAGGACAGAAAAGGAAGGCAAAATAATAATAATAATAATATGCAAAACAAGTGATGCACAATGCAATTGCTCACCACCCGCTGACCCATGCCCAGCCCGTCCCCGAGCAGCGATCGCTGCCCCCCGGCCAACTCCCCCCAGTTTCTATACTGAGCGTGGCGCCGTATGGTATGGAATAGCCCTGTGGGCAGGTTGGGTCAGCTGTCCTGGCTGCGTTCCCTCCCAGCTCCTTGTGCCCCTGGCAGAGCATGGGGAGCTGAAAAGTCCTTGACTGGTGTAAGCACTACTGAGCAACAACTAAACCATCAGCGTGTTCTCATACTAAACCCAAAACACAGCACTATGCCAGCTACTAGGAAGAAAATTAACTCTATCCCAGCTGAAACCAGGACAGTAACCTACCAAACCATGGAATAAATAAGGGAACAATCCCTGCAAACCTGCCATGCATGGATGCAGAACAGAGGGAAGGTGGTTTTACTTTACAGCCTTGCAGTACAGCCAGAAGGACAAACACAATCTCTATTTCATACAAAAAATCCTGGAAAATCCCAGTTATGCTTGTATTTTCACTGTGGTCTATAAAAAAGGAGAAATATATGTGTGAAATTAAGAAAATGAGTAACGGCAACCAACAAAACAATATTACAGCTCCCCATGATCTAAATTTCTTTCTGGAGGGTGTGTCTGGTGTTGGCAACTTGACCTCACAAGCACACATGCTACATCACATACATCCAGATCTGTCAAGCCCTGTATGATTGGTTTCCCCTCTGTGCCTGACCATGGCGTCCCTCTGTTTTGTGACCCTATGTGCAGCTGGTTGGGCTTATCTGGGACCTGCAAGCTGTGTGTGATCCTACAGGTTGAGGTGAAGGTGTGAGACCTCTGTGTTGCACTGCAGGTGCACATGTCCCATCTACCAAGGATCCAGGCTTGAAGGAGCTCCAGCAGAAAGCCCAATACCTGTGTTGCAGTCTCTTCCCATTCTCTGATCCACTGTGCCAGGGATGCTCCTAGAATGTGATTCATCCCAAACATTGGAGAAAAGGAGGGGGAAAAATGAGATTTGCTTATCTGTTTGGTTGTTTGCTTTGGTAGAAGACGGGGCTATTGTAATGCCCAAGTTCATTCCTTTCCTCCCCAGGAGATTTATACAAGCCTGTGGAATTGCTCTGGAGCTCAACGAGCGACTCATTAAGGAGGATCAAGTGGAGTACCATGAGGGGTTAAAATCAAACTTTCGGGATATGGTGAAAGAGCTTTCTGACATCATCCACGAACAGGCACGTACTGCATGTCAGGAGCGCACAGAGGTGGTTCTCTGTGCTTGAAAACTAGCTAATGCTGAAAACTGGCTGAAAACTAATTGAAAACTTGAGCACTCTTCATGTTATTTAGCTAAATATAAAAAGGCGAGTAACTGAACATGAAAAGTAAACGGTATGCTTGGTGGATTCCTAAAACCTGGTTTCTGTTGATTGAAAGTCTCAGCCTGGTGTTGGTATACAGTGTGCTTCAGGGTGGAGCCTGTGCTGACACGTACCATTCGTTTCCTGGCTGTTGTGGTCATCAGAAATCCTATGCCGTGTTTTGGCTCGTATTTTCTACACCGTAAGAATCCTGTGATAAGTCACAGCTTGAAATTCTCTAGCAAAATTTCCATTTCCTCAGTTATATCCAGCTTAAGTTCCTTTTTTTTTTTTTTTTAATTTTTCACTAAAGGATGTTTTCATTTAATTTTGGCCTAATGCCAACATGCTATTTGTATGCACTGATAAAATATTTGTGCTAATTTATCTGACCTATGTTTTAATGTTTTCTTGGATCTTTCTAGGAAAATACATTTGAATAGTAGCATCAGAGAGGTGAGAGATTCAAAGAACAGTTGCACTTCTACCTAGTATCATGCTGTGAAATTAGGTGAAAACTGGCTTTCTGAAGTGATCTCCGTACCTCTGTTCTTTAATTTTGCCTTCATTACAACAAAAGAAAGCTCATTGTAGATTTCTAGTACCAAGCACATAAAATGAATAGTACAGACTGCATTGTGATTTATAGTACTTGAAATTTAGAAGAATGTTTTCAGAATCTCCCAGTTACTCAACATACAGTCCATGTGTGGCTACTAATTAAAAATGCAACTTTTTAAGTCACTAAAAATATATAGGCAAATTCCACTATAAGTTGAGCGGTTGTTCAAACTAATGCAAAAATGTGCAAGTGGCAAAATAATACAACTGCACTAGGCTGCTACTTGTAAGTTAGGTTTATTTACAGTACAATAATGCTTATGGGAATCGGAGTCTTGTTGTGGAAGAGTACAATATTATTTCAGGGCCACAGTCTCATGATGGGGCTCAGTTTTGTTGTAGGACTATAGAAGGGAGGATCCGTTTGAGAATAAGTGACTACTGCATCTCCCTTGCTTTTGCTAGATTTCCCTGCTATTCTGCTCGTGACCAGTATTCTCTTAGTGTGTGAACTACTAATTTTGCACATTCGGCACACTTTTTTTTTCACATACACTACCTACAGTGTATACTCCACTGCTGAATTTTGCTCAGAGATGTTCGTTCATAGGAGTTGCCACCTGCTTACTCTAAGCTGTTTGCAATAAACCTTTCCAAGACATTTAATTTGCATGCAGCTGCTGGAACTTTTGTGGTTTCTGAATTCTGCAATAGTCAAATTAAAACCAAATCACTCAGTTCTGCATTGTCGCAGTACAATAGTTAAGATTATCTTGGAACAAAGAAGCATTGTCAAAGCACACTCCCTATTATCTTGATAGATTTACAAATCCACTGCCCTGTTGTCTTTGGTTAATAGGCAAAATATTACAGCAACTGAGATGTCAAAGTGAAGGGCTTACTAAGAAGGATATACTTTTCACTTTTTTTCTGGTATTTGATCAAAAGGCAGCTTGAAAGGTCAAGTTTACACGCACTGTTCTTTATGGTTGTACAACATTATGTAGATTGCTGCTGACTTGAACTTTGTATTGCCATCAAATGACCTGTCTAATAAATTAAACTTAATGGAACATGTTTTCCTCTTCTGCAAAATTACTCAGTTAAACATAAAAAGTGTATTACATTAATTTAGGGTTCTCACTGCAAATAACATATATGCGTTTCTAAATATTGTCAGTGCCCCAAAACAGCACAGGCAGTGCACTTAGTTTGAGATGGCAGGGCAGATGGGTAACTCACTGGGTCAGCCTGTGACCTAGCTACAGATCTTTTAAGTTAGGGAAATGTAGACAGAAGAAATTGGTAAACTGCAGCTGAACAGGTACAGGAAGCCTCGGAGACTGGCAGAAAAGTGGATGTCCAGAAACTGTTTATGATGACCAGTGATCTCAGTTTCACTAATGTAAATTCAGGCTAACTTGTTGACTGGTGAAAAACAAATACACAGTCAGGTCTAGAGCAGCTCTACCAGTCCGGTTAGATCCCGTGCTGTAAGACCATCCTTCAGCTTATAAAAGTACAAAATCTTGCCACGTGGCACGGATAGAGTGAGTGTTTGTTGTATTTAGCTGCAGGTAACTCCCCATGTTTACCAAAAGAAACCACTACTAAGATACAACAAAAAATTTCTATACAGAGAATTGTTTTTTTCCTATACCGGATAGTTATAACTAAAAATGATCCAGTAATACGCAGAACAGTGTATATATGAATGCTACAGAAATTGCTAAATTACTCTTCTTTCTCATTTCTTTCTTATGCTGCCTTTGCGAAACAGCTTTGAAGACAAGGTTGGATATTTCTTTTGCATACCTTTTTAAACAGCTTGACTATAATGAACTGAAACGTTTACTGAATTTGTGATTATTTTGTTTTGTCTAGATCTACCACGAAGATACAATGCATTTGCCATGGATGCATGACTCCCTACATGTCTTCTGTGCAATCAGCGGAACATCTGGTGATGGAAGTTACTGTTCACTCAGACCCACTGCTGAAATATAAACATATCAGTCATATTTTACAGAGCTTTCTCAGGAATACTTGGAACTGTACAAAGGATGTTTAAAAAAATCCATGATGAGCAATGATTCAGTTTCCCCCCGCCCCCTCCCAGAGTTGCCATGCTTTCAAACAGGGTGCTTGCTTATTTTGCTGAGCAACATTGAAAGTGCCTGGACATTGCACCACTGTGCTTGTTTCTACTATTTTTTTTAAGCTAAATGTATAACAGGACATGAAAAGGCAGTTATCTGAATGTGTATTGAATTGCTGAACTATGAATTGAAATGGTAACACTGCTATGTAAAGTTGTACAATGGAATATAATAAAATGTAAAACTACTTTGTAAATAGGAGCACAGAGTGTATGGAACTTAGCATTATATCATATTTGCTGCTAGAAGCGGACAGGGAACAGGAAGGAGAAATTGTAGTTACTAGTAAGAGACCTTCCTCTTCTAAAAAGTGACTTGGGGTTCAGATGCTCCTATTGCACTTGGAAATGAGAGTAAACTTGCCCTAGTCTGGAATAACTGAAACCTAAGTCAGAAATGATAATTTTCATACATCCTCTGAGCAGATAATTCTAAAGTAACCTCCATGAGAGCTGAGCTTACTATAGCTGATTCCAATTTTGGCTAACCTTTCACAGCTGTAGGAGGATGGATTGTACTCTTTGAGGACAACCTAAGAGATTCGTGATCTGATACGAGTTTTGTTTTCTATTTACCACTTAAGGTCTCACGCAAGTATAAACTCTGAGGACACCTTAAATTGAATTGGGAATTATAAAGTACTTTAACACCTTTCAGAAAAATTCTAATAATCCGTGAGATGTGCTTTTAAAAAAAATGCAGCACATCAAAATAACTCATACAAAATCAAGGACATTTTTTAACATTATATGACATGCATGTTCCCTCCTGTTAAACAGGTCTGTTTTCTGAAAGCCCATTATTTTTGTCTGACAGGTGGTTAGAGAACATGTGTTTTCCAGAATTATTTTATTTCTTCTTCCCCTCCCCAAAGCTTTAATGCATGATATCTGTCTCTTTTTTAATAAGACCCTTTCAGATACAGGAAGAGGAAAACAGATCAGTAATTCTTTTATCCAGCAGCATTTTTAACATCTGTGTTTTTCAGAGTCCCATCAATTGTAAATATGGTTCCAGTAGTTCATATGGGAAGGGTGGGGTTTTTTAAGGATATGTAACAAAATGCCATAATAAAAGGACTCCAGCTGGGTACTTAGCTTGGCTATAGTGTCTATAAAACGTTAAGCTTCTAATTTCTGTAACAAAAATTATCTTCAAGTAGTAACTGGACCACATTTCCAAATGTTTATTATGCATGATTCTAAATACCTAAAATTAATTGTCTTCTGAGAGAATAATGTTGCGATCCATAAATTCACCCATTACCTGTTGCTAGCGAAATACAGATATGCCTATGTAACAAACAGACCACATTTCTGCTTGTATGTGCTTTTATGCCAGGCAGGCTCTACATTTAGCTTAACAGAAAGAGGAAGAGAGACTACTGTGTTTAAATATGGTTACTACCTTATTGATTTTCATCCTTCAACAAATAATATTTAAAAGCAGATAGTGACGGTTTTCCAAATTACTCTACTAAAAGATGAGGAAGCTGTTTAATAGGGGATACACTAAACAATTTTTCTGGAGCTAGTTAAACTCTAAACATCAGTACTAAAGGCATATCTTGAATGCAGTCAGCAATGATGAGATGTGGCCATCCAAAAGCTCTTGCACTATAGCTCTTTTAAAATACTACAGCTAACCTAATAGTTTTCCTGGAATTGCAATGAAATTCTTATTCATGTTTTTTGACATCTTTAATGTTATGAAATAACATTGTTGCCTGAATTTTCAATTGCTATTCTTTATTTTTACTGGAATCCACTTAAATTCTTACTCATATCTTTGGATGTCTTTAATGGTCCAAGATGAATTTTTGTCTGAACTTCTCAATCTATTGTAGGTATTGGAGTTGTCCTGTCATTTCAGTTTAATATACTGGAAAGCTGTCTCAGTAATTCAGCCAAAAAAAGTATTTAATACCAGTCCAATTAGAATATAGACAGTCAGTACAGTTCAGAATACATGCTTATATGCAGTTTTGATGGGTAAGATTTTGTTCATTCATGATCATGCCCTAAGGATTTGCCTTCTGTCCTGCAGGTAAATAATTCCGCTGGATTTTCAATAGAAAAATCTCAAAGGAAAAATTGTCCTTTTTAGATGGGTTATAAAAAGACTGGTAACAAACCAGCTTGGTTTTTCTTTACATTTTCACCACTCTAGAAAAGAAATGGAGTGGTCATTAGATATTTTACAGCTGTATCTGGACAATGGTGCCAAGAAGGTGTTCACATTTTCTCTTCCTATCCTTTTCCTGCATAATTGTCCCAGTTTAAAGAAGTCCTCCAGACTTTTTTCTTATTTCTGGCTGAAATAGCTTAATATCG
>VZTL01058994.1:24120-47074 GCA_013400535.1 Scopus umbretta | reverse complement strand
CAGGAAAAATAGAGCCTTCACAGCTGAAGGACAGTTTTGCATTCTAGTTCCTCCCAGATATTTTTTTCATCATGTTTTAAAGTTCACAAATCAAGGCAAGGGCATGTTCTCTTGTTCTCAGTAGGCAAAGCATATAGTTTTACCACAAGGGGAAAAGGGCAGCAAAGTTGATCTGCAAATCTCTTACTTGAGCCTTAGTAATTTTAGACAGGTGCCCTTTGCTTAGCGATACTTTTTTCTTGAAAGAATGTATCTTGGCACAAAGAGGAAAAAAAAAGTAATTTTAGACATGTGGCCTTTAGAAAGCCAATGGCTTACAAATTAATTTTACTGGAGGCTGTAACAATTACAAGACTTGATACTGCCATCTGGATATTCACCTGAACCTCTCCGCAGAGTCCATTTCTCTATCCAGGTTTCTGTTGCAATTTGTTGAGGAAACGCTGTAGATCTTGACATGTCCTTAAAAGAAAATATTGTTGTCCTCTTGTTGTTGTTAAAGAGAGTCAAGCTGCAGGTCTGTGTGTTGATATTCAAAACCTGTCAGAGCTAGGCGCTCCTTACATGGATGCTCACCTTTCACTCTGCAGCTGCCATTTCTTTTGACAGTCATCTCCGCGGAGACCAAGGATGCTGCCAGCTAAGAATGAGCACTCCTGCTCTCCAAGGAGCTCAAAATGTCTTCAATTAAACCTTTTTTTATAGATTGAGGAGAGAAAGGATGCTGTCCAAATGACAGCACCTCTCTGGGAAACAGAATCTTTTTACAGACTGGTGCTAGTTCCAGGGAAAGATCTATCAGCAAAGATCAGGACAAGGGTCCTATTTCTGCTCAAAGAGTGGGAGACTGAAAGAAGTTTGAGAACAAATCAGTAACCTATAAAAAGCCAGTTCAGATCTGTTGTCTGCCCAGTAACCACAAGAGCACTGAACTGTACCCTGAGTGTCTTAATCCACAGGACAGGGGCACAGTACCTATTGCTCGCTTTTTGCACACAAAACACCAAGGGATTGAGGGTCATTTTCTATGTAAAACAGGGTTTTGTTTTCAAAACCATGAAGCATTTTGTGTGGTGGAAAGAGACATCTCCAGCCCAATTCCAGTGATAGCACACATAAATAAAATACAGTAAGGTAAGAAAAGCTAAGCTAAGCTAGGCTAAGCTAAGGTAAGATAAAATAAGATAAGATAAGATAATACAGTAAATTAAAATAAGATAAGATAAGACAAAACAAGACAAGACACATGACACTTTTTTTCTGGGAAAGAAGAGAAATCTGGTGAGAAATAATACAATGGAAAAGATCCCAGTGTCATCAACAAACTCAGAGTCTAGTTTATACCATCAATGTAATACAGTGTCTCCCAAGTTTGAAGGCCCCCTGTTCTGTAATCTTATGTTTGGATCCAGGACCCAGGGATGGCACTGTACCCCACACCAGACACTCTTTTTCTGTGTTCAGCAGGCTCATGGCAGAGCCAGGGCTATGGTACCTTTTGAGACAACTGCATGATGCTCACCCAGCTATGACCCTTCAAAGATTGCCTGGGTTTGACAAGGCTCAAAGTCTAGTGTGGTTTCCTGGGAACTTCACCCATATCATTTCTGAAACTGCCAACATGAAACATTTTAAACCCAAAGTTAATGGCACGTGTTTTGAGAGGTATTAATGGGTCGTGATTCCTTCTCATTAAACCCCCTTCACAGTATTTTTCCCAGCTGTGTCACTCTTAACTTTCTGTGCTTCTTAAATGTTTGGATTCTTGTTACTTCTGTGCTGCTTTGGCTTCTTAAAATATCTGCTTTTGAAGTGCTCCTTTTTTTCTAGTAAATAAACCCAAAATTTAAATAATGATTAAACTATAACTCACTAAAGAAGATAGTTGTAGCATGTTGACTCAAATGTTAGTTTATTTTCCATAATAAAATATGTCAATATTTGTCCTTATTTAAAGCACAATTTGCTCATATAATAGAGTCAGTATCAAGGGAAGATGCCATTTTTCATTGTCTGGAGATTGCAAAGCTGAGAAATATTGTAACTGCTGCTATATGAGCATAGCTCTTGAGTCAGCTTTGATAGGGAGACATGAGATTTTTCCATTAATCATTCTTTTACTGCTACTCAGTTTCAGCCATTAACTTGTGATGCCCAGAAGGCTTATAGCACAGAGAATTTGACTGCTGCCAATGTAAAATCACCAATAAGAGGCTGGTGTTTTAAAAAGATCTCTAGCAATTTGCTGAAGTTTTTAACAGCAGAATCCAGAAGGTAAATAACTCTTAAAGGTTTCAGAAATTGTGAAACTAGTTATAAATTCTCAGTATGAATATTGATAATATTATTACAATATCTTGTAAAAAGATGCTTACACTCAAAGCCTGACTGCTTTTCAATAGCAATGAAACCAGCAGTGGCCTTGAATCAAAAGCCTACATCTATGCAGCTTGAAATAATAAGATTTTTAAAATTCAACTCTCGGCGCGGTGTTCTAAATTTCAGGTTAATTTTGCCCCACAGATTGAAGCCTTACATTTTACAGCTTGGTCATCCAGGGAAGGAAGATGACATGGCCCTGCAGATGTCATTGCTTCATACTTCTCAGCACACCAGGGCTGACACATAATGTTTAAAAATTCTGTTTCTGAATGCTTAGCTGGCTATTTTTCAAAGGAAAAGAAAATCCTTGAATTCAAGAACTGTATTTTTCTTCATATATTTAATTGCATTTAATTGTTTGTGCATAAGTATTGATGAATTAGTATTAATCTAAATACCTAGGTAACTATTATGACCTGCATGATAGAAAATCATCAACTTTGTTTGCTGCCTGGCTACCATACAACTAATAATGGCAGTGCCCTGATCTGAAGTGAAATCCAGCTCTAAGGAGTAGCAGGCAACATTTAGGTGGTATAAAACAGGAAATAAACTTGTTTATAACAGCTTTATGTTTGAAAACTTTTGCAGGAAAAGATAGTGGCTGTGCATGGGATTGGTCCTCGTTCTCCATGTGAGGTACAAAACAGCTTACATGGACCATGTGCATAAGCCTGAATTTTGGTTACTGTGAATTCTGAAACATAACCCAAAGAAAAGGACAAATAGCTCCAGATGTCTTGAAATAAATCTAGATTCTCCTGCTCCAGGCTACTGTTTCAAACTGACCAGCTTGTTGGCGGGACCAAAAGTGTATGGTGAATTTGATTTTAAGGTGAATGTTCTCCTTTTTTAACCTAGTTAATTTGTCTGGAGACCTTCCTGCTGATGGCTATCTAGGGCAGAGATTACATTTCAGTCTGATTTTAAGTGGAGACCTCAAATGGCACAGAATATGGAGTAAGAAACCTTTCACAGACAGAGAGATGACAAGAGGCAGCTTAACTTTTATTACATCAAACATCTGTCTTTTTTTTTGTGAATGTTCATTGTGGCTTTAGAGACATTAGTGTATCCATTTATTGCAATTATATATGGTCACTGTGGAATTCTAAAGTTGTTTCAAGGCAGGACCAGTGTGACCCTGTGTAAGTGGGTACAAGTCCTCTGATGTACGGGACACAACAGCCTCCACCAGGTTTCAATTTGGCTTTCCTTCAACAGGTACATTACTGTCTACCACAGCATGCTGTAACAGTCAGCATCATCATTTAATGGGGAAAACTTCCCTAGCTAACACCCAGTTTTCCTAAAAGGATGCAACTATTAGGGCTTATCGCTCATCTTCCTAGGAGTCTGGGCTCCAAGCCCAGCAAAAGTTACACTTCCAAGACTGCAATTTTTAAAAGTGGATTAATTCATACTAGTCCCATGGGAGCTCTTCTGGCTGAAAGAAATGCTTCTGCTACATTGCTGCAATGCAATATGTAGGTTTACTTCACTTTCCTTCACTGTGGCACAAAGCTTCTCAGCCCTGTTCATAGCTACACTGGTGTTCTTAAGAAGATACCTGCAGAAGACACTTGCAACCAGTCACACACATATGTGAGTGCCCCATATGTCAGCCTAACAGCCATATGTGGCAGATATGCAAAACCTGAGAGGACTCCAACCCCTTGCAGACTCTTGCAGACTCCAAAATGGATGCATGCAGCACCTACAGGGCAGATTTGCAGAGGCTTTATAAAGAAAATCTCCTTTCCACTCCATCTGGCATGGTGTATGCCATGTGTCACATGCAGGAGGGGAAGCTGTGATGGCTATTCAAGAGAACTCTGTGCCCAGCAGTGTTACAGCTCTGCTTCTCCCAGAGTCCAAGTTCAACATCACAGAGCAGCACAACAGAACACCACACACTAGCTGAAGTACCACCGACACTCAAATCAGTGTGGCACTCACACTTATGTGTCCTTGCTCTAGTAATCAGGGTGAGAGGATGTGGGCATCAGGGTGGCTTGCACAGATTTTATCTGAAAACCCAGATGTGGTATATGGATAGCATATACCATATACATGTAGCATAAGTTCATCGTAGATCTGTGGCCACACAGGTCTCACTGCAGGCAGCAGCGAGTCCTTTTCCCGGTTATGTGACTCCCTTCTTCATGTGCATCCATCATCACCTTCCTTTTCCACATCTTTCCCAGTGCCTTGGGGATGGACTGGCCTTATAATGAACTAATCTTGTTTTTGAAGCTCTTAATTTTAACCTCTACTTTGGCACTATCACTCCAGCACTGTCTGGAGGACCTGACAGCAGTGAATGCTCAGGACAGCACTGTCTCTGTTGAAGATATCCTATTCCCTTGCATATAAAACAAAAAGCACCACTCCAGGTCCATTTTTACATTAACTTCAGCTGGAAGAAGGGCCCACTTTCCTGGGAATATTTCCCAAAGGCAGAAAATTGCTTGGGCAATCATACTTTAAATTTCTGTCTTAGAAGGTAGCTTTAAGTGAGATCAGTTTTGAGGCCACAGCCAGTACAAAGATATGTGAGGTGAAGAAAGCAAAGGTTTAAGAAAAGTACTAAAGCATGAACCCTTGTGACCTCTTTTTTTCCCATGCATTTAGTGATGTTTCACTTTTGTTGTTCTGTTATCAGCAGGATGGTTCAATTGAAAGAGAGAGTTGTCAGATCTGACGTGGAAATCGGGCATACAGCTAGAAAAGACATTGTTATAGCTCTGGAAAACTGTCCCAGAGAGCCATTACCTTGGTGGCTAAGCTGAAGGAAGCATTGGACAAGTGGTGTTGTGTAAAGGAATACAGGCTTCAAAGAAAACCAATGCTCAATCCTTTCTGTTTTAAAATTAATTTCCAATTTAATTCTGAGAGGAATGTGGTACGATGAGCTGGTCAGAGAAACTTCACCTCTGAAAGCAGGTAATTCTGGCACTGGGTATAGAAGACAGCTTTTCTTCTTCCTCCACTTTTCAGCTGAAGACACTGTTACTCAGCATTTGGATTGAAAGTGATAATTCCCTTTTTAATAGAAGTGGGTGAAGAAAGGAAAGGTAAAACAACTCAGGTCAGGCCAGGTGGGAATCCCTGAGCTGATGCTGCTATTGGAGATGGACCTAAAACCTAGTGCTGTTGGGGACAACCTGAGTTCACAGGACAGAGGTGTTGGCACTTTCGTGTTTTAATTGGAGGAAGAATATCATAGAATTGTAGAATCATTTAGGTTGGAAAAGACCTTTAAGATATTCAANTATAAGGTCTCCACTGAGCCTCCTTTTCTCCAGGCTACACAACCCCAGTTAAATCAGCCGCTCCTAATATGACTTGTTAATGTCTTAAGGTCTGTGAGATGTATCAGCTTTTTTCACTTCAGCTGAACAGTTCAGATACTTATTGTTTCTGTTCTCCTCAACTGCAGATCACTAGATAAATATGGATGAAGATGCATTGTAGCCTTACAAGTAAGCCCCACTGGCTGTGTGCTAGCATTCTGCAGGCTTCTTTGGTCAGGAATGAGGAAGCTGCCACGGCACCTGGATGAGTCCGTGCAGAGGCTCAACCCGTTGTTTTGTAGGTGGTGTTGAAGCACCAGACTATGCTCAGGCCTGCTTCCAACAGGGGACTGTGGCTTTTAAATACAGTGCATTGGATGGTAACCTCTGTCATCACTGCTCTAACTTTTCCTCCCAAATAGTGTTCAAACAGATATCCACACAAGGAGATAGAAATAAATAGATGCAGAACATGGTGATGCCTGATGAACTGCAAGCTAACTCATATTTCTTCAGCCTGAGGAGTCTGGTTGTCTCCATGCCCAGGACAGCAAAGACCAGCCAAGCATCCCAGACAGACAGACAGCAAGACACAAAGATCATAAATGGGGAAGGAAGGGGAGTCCCTGCCTTAAGCAGAGCAAATACAGCACTGACTAACTGGTATCCTGCTCCAAAATGAGGCAAGGGTTTTCTGATCCCACCTTTTAGAAAGTCGGGGGAACAGGAGGTGTGATCATTCACAGAAACAGGATGCCTACTTAAATTGAATTCTGATGTCTCTGCATGAGGTGGTATTGCACAGTGCGCTCCCAGCCGCCCACTCCGGGAGAGTCCAGGGCTCCCTCCCACAGCTCTGCACTGCACCAACATTGCGCCGATCGCCTGGCCTCTCACCATTAATCCAAGCAAGACCTGGGTAAACATCTTTTGGCATACAGCTTTGCAGATGAGCAAATCTGAGCACATTTGTAAAGTAATTAACTTCCTTACAAATTGCTTAGATTTGCTTCTCTAATCATAAAAAAACACACAATACAAATAGCACTGGCTTTCACATTGCAGAAATGACCCTGTTGCTATCTACACCGTTGTCATTCTGCTAGGCTAGGCTGTAATGGTTATAATTTAGAGTCGTAATCATCATTCTTCATCCACCCCTCTCAAAGGTAAACTTCTTGGGACAGACCCCCGGGTTCAGAGACACTGTTATAAAATTGGAGCAATGTCATTGTGTTCAAAGAGTGAGAGAGAGAGCAGAAATCTCTCTGTTGGCTTCCAAAACAACTGGCCTTTCTTCGGTAAGAGCTAACACAGACCAATAGTTTATTATCAGACTTGACTGTCAATTACTGCAGGAACCCAGCAAAGGGAATCTCCAGCTTGGAGGCATCAATAAAAAAATACCCAGGTAAAGCAATAGCTTACCAAAAAAAAAAAAAAAATAGTGTGTATCCACTGGCTTTATTGAATGCAAGCACAAATAACTATCTGGTTAAAAGGAACTGATAGATAAGGTTGCTATGAAAAACTGAAGCTAGATTTTCAGCCTTTATTTTGAGTGCCTTTCATAAGGGTTTCTATTATAAGAGATCATTTAAGGGTCTTATCTTTCTGTAAATTGTTGAAGCAAAGACTCCCTTAAGCTTTTGTATTTGTGTGCCAGTTGCCTAGGAAAGAGCAGAATTAATAAAAAAGTGATCTCCATGTGATTGCTTATGGGTTAATTTTTGCCATGCTTATTCCCAAGGAATACAGCTTATCTGCTTACACTGAGTCTTGAGTTATGTTAAGTTAATAAAGGTCTTTGGCTCCTCTTCATACGGTCTGAAAAGAAAGGTTCCTGCTTATGTTCTGCCCCTTGTACTGTTCTTCAGCTTCAAATCCATGCTCCATCAGCCAAAAATGATCCTTAATATGAAAAGTTGGTGCAACATGTATGATTTAAAATGCATGACCGTGGCAGAATACTGTCCTTAAACTGAATTTTACACTCTGACCTGTACTCAGCATGAGGTCATTTCCAGTTTGCATCATGTCAGAAGCATACTGTTGAAACAGTTGTGTAACTAACCACACACATCTTTTGAAAACATTACTTCTCTTGCTTTTGAGTTTGGGGAATAGTGCTATGGAGTCCAGGCTTTTTGTGTCCTACAGCTGGAACCAGTATTCTCTCCCCTCTGCATTTCCATCGCTTCATTTAAATGCCATCTAAGAAACCAAGGTCTGAAAAGCAATGAGTTCTGGAGAATTTTGTGGGGATCAGAGGGAGAGTGAGGTGTTATTGAACAGGTAAATAAAAAAGTAGATAATCCATATATTATTTACCCTATACTGTGCAGAATAGTCCCATTGGGTCTTGGCCAGTACGGGCAAAGTTCAAGAGAGTAATTCAATTTTCAGAGTGAAACAGTTGTAAAAGTAGAAAGGTTGCTAAGCATTACTACTGGATATACGATACCCATAAATGTATAGACTAAATCAATAAGCACCTTTAAAAATCAAGTAGAACATTGTCACTAGTTACAGCAGACCAGGTGCAGGCAGACAGGCATAAAACCTGCAGCACAAAGATTTGCAGAATGTTAGCAAGGGTGTATTGTATCAAAGTCCTTGTGTGTAAAAATACATGTACTTACTAAAGACAGTGCTAGTTGAATGGTGAGTCACCATGTACATACCGAGATTTAAGTGAACACCTCCTGTATTTACTGACACAGTTCTAGGGCAAGTGGTTCCAATGAGAAAGCAGTCAGCATTTCAGGTCTCTATGAGTCCAATCTCTTTGCTCTTCAACCTTAGAGACAGAGCGAGATGAAAATGGTAGGTGGGAAATGGCTTTGGTTTATATACAGTGTCACCTATTATCCCATGTGACTTTGTTCTGATCAAAATCCTCTGGTAATGAATGGTACCAAAGGATCTGAAGAAAAATAGGTGGCCAAACCTCACCCCACACCTCTGGAGATGTTCAGATTGCAGTGTTAACTTGATCTCATCTAAACTTTGAAAAAATTAACGATAATGAAGAGAATAAACTATAGAGTTGTCATCCCTCACAATCATTCCTGCCAGATTTACTATACCAGTTAGCCATTGTTGCACACATGTAGTTAACTGTGATGAGTCCTTTTTTAAATGCACTGATTGCAGCCTCTGAGATAAATCTCAGTGCCCAGCACTGTAATTAACTCGAGATTTATTAATTTATTAAGACTCCTGAAACAAGCATGTCTAATTGCCCTTCTTTATTAATACATTCAAGAATGTTTAACATTTTACTGCCATTTAAACAAGAGTTCTAATAAGATACAGTATCAATTAATGGTCCTGTTAAAAGTCAGCTGGTATTTTTACAATAGCAGCAGGACTCCTTGTTACACATTAAACACTATGGAGCAATCATAAGGTTTGTGGTTTTCTTTGGAAAGGTGCATTGCAATGACACACTGTCAAGATTTTAACAAGCGTCTCTGCAAAACATTCCTTCCTTAAGAGGATGGTAAAAAACTCTCAGTTTTGGCTTTGCCCAGAAAAGGAGAATGAAGGAACAGGAATTCTGTTAGTGTGTTTCTCCTTTAAAAGCAATATGCTTTCCAAAGCCCTAAGGATGTAAACAAACTACACTGCACTGCTTTTGTTTGGCTCTTGAAATGTGTTGATCTTACAGTCTGCATTCAGTGTTTTGGTTTTTTGGTTTGTTTTTCTGGGGATATCATCAGTTTGAACCAGAATGGGATTAAAATACATCCCCACCCCTATGCTCCTCACTCATGGTGTTCCTCACTTCTAGAAGTGTGACACAGTCCACAGCTGGGTGAAGGCTGGTGCTGAAAATCCTTAGTCAGAAGTGGTAACTCCTGTCGCACGGACAGAGCAAGACTTGATAGCTCACTTGCACTAAAGCAGTCTTGTTTTGGAACAAGCAGTAACAGCCCAAAAGCACAAACAGAGCTGACGAGAATGGCTTTTTAACAAGGCATGCTGTTATTTTGAAACCAAAGTTTTCTATAGGTGGACTGGTTTCCATTGAACTTTTATTAGAATGCTTTCTTTTGAAGCCTGACACTTGGTGATGATACAGGTATAATTAGTTGACTACAGTGTCAGTTAAAACACTGGCCTGTGATGTGAACAACACGCCACAAATGCTCCACAATGTTTTATAGTGGGATTTATCAGGACACCTTCAAAGTAAATAAACTGAATGATGCATGATGATGTAGCAATCAAACTCAGTTTCTTACTTCAATATTGGCCAATAAACTCATACTTTTATTTATTGAAAGAATTGCTATAAACTTTATATGTTAGATGCATTAAGCCAATTGAAGTATTTTTATTTCCTTTGTGAACATGTCACATAAATTTCCATAAACCACTGAACACTGAAGAGCTGAACACAATAAACTGGGAAATTATTGCTAACTCAGACAGAATGGGTATTCAAAAACCACCAGACACCAGGAACTACTATTTTGGCTGCCATAATTCTCTGTATCTACTGAAAAAGAAATTTATAACACTGGAAGATCCCAGCCTTCTTTTCTCCCTTCTCTTTCGGGATGCCCAGCAGCCTTTTTTCACATGGCACTAGTATAGACAGGCTAGCAGACAGCAAAGGAGGTAAGTCTGAAGAGGTTCTTACTCCCTAAAACAACAGTTGCAAGAATCCAACAGATATACAGTCAGCTTTTTACCTGGAAATTTTTCATTTTGTTCCCTGAGGTGCATACAGATCTCAGGATCTTTGATGTTGGAGTTCTTCTGCTCTTTCAAATGTGCCTTAATCCCTTCCAAATAGATATAATGTGCCCCAATTATTTTAAAAAAAACAAAAAACAAAACAAACAAACAGCAATAATAGTCAAACTTCCAATTGTTATTTAAAGGAATTTAGCTATTCCTTCCTCAATGAGACATTTGAGAACCTTCCTGTCTTTAGGCACACATACAAGTTTTATTCATGTGAATAACTTTTTCCAATGAAAATGGAAAAATTTTCCAATTAACCTGTCTGAAGTTCAGGTGCTGAGTCAGGTCTAGGATACTTTGCACCAAGACCTTGAGCCAAGAGGTTTCATCTTCATAAACCTTTCCTTCTGGTATTGTGTAACATAGGGCTCAGCTTGACCTTCAGGCAGAAGGTTCATATACTATGATTTAGGTGGGCCAAGAAGGCGGCAATGTTGACAGTCAAGTACCCACCAAGGAAAATGCTCTTTTTTGGACAGCGTGCAGTGTCACCTGTAGTTACCTTATCCATACACTTATCTGTCCCTATATGCAGGACAGATAGGGAGGAAGTGTAGGAAGATCTAGAATGGCTCCAAGACCAAAAGTAACCGTATACATGACTTGATGAAGAGGCAACTTGATCCTGCAGAAATTTTTAGAGTCCACTCACCTATAATGTAGTTGAGCTTTGTGCCTCCAGCTCTGTCTTGTGCCGCTCTAGTGATGATGCCATCCCAAGAGGAGGAATAGGCTCCTTCTCAGGAGGGTTTGAGGTGGCCTGGTGGGGCAGCCTTCAGGGCCCTGAGACAACTCTGGTCCTGAGAGAGGATGGCCATCCCACAGGCACTTTGCAGAGCTGGCAGGAGATAGTCAAGTCAGAAACAGCACAGTCACTCTCAGACCATCTTTTCCCATGCTGATGTGCTTTCCTTGATAGGCTAATTTGCTCCAATGGATATTATGATAAGCTGATGCTATCACCACAGGAACCAGCTTACATAGAGCCAGTACTGCACCGGGCCATATAAATACACTCAAGAGAAGCAGAATACTTTNTATAAAAACCACCAAGAGAAAGAGAAATCTTTTAATCTTTTTTTTTTTTTTTTTTTTTTTTGTGGTCAAGGAGTGTTAAGCCTAAGCATTTCAATCTTCACATCAGTAAACCTGTGCCTGTCCAAACCCACAAATGCTCCTTGCCACAGTGTCAGTTTTTGTATTAGGGAGTCTCTTGTGCTGGGATTCTCTTATGTACTATTTGAAAACAAAGCCTACATAATTGCTGTAAACGAACTGCTTAGCTGGCAGGGAATGACTTGTGATGTTTTAAAAGCCATTAAAGAATACTTAGCAATCCCATTATCATCTAATTATGACACACTGACCAGTGGAAGGGATTGACTGCCGAAAATACTGTCATGCTTTTTCTAGCTATCATAGCTGGTCTAAGAAAAGACTTTACCCCTTGCTATTAAATGTGCTGCTTGCATCTCTCATACCAGCCATAACAGTCAGCTCCTCAGTTTCATAAATGAGGCAACAGCAGGTCTCTGGGGTTTTCTCTGGGGAATGAACAGAAGCGCTTGATGCATTGTCGTCATACTTACATAAGTGGCTTTTTCGCTGGTTTTGACCAGTTGTACAGTGGTTATTTTTGTTTGTTTGTTTGTTTGTTTTCAGCCTATCAAGGCAAAAGGAATAATGTTAGTAGATAATAGCACTAAACAGGGGTTTGGATGATTTGGGTTTAGTTCCTTCAAGGTCATACCTGGGTCTCTGGAACTCGGCCTTAATCCCCCAAATCTCCACTGATAAGGAGGAGGTAATAATTTCTTTGTCTGTCTGTTCTGCTTGGATTAACACCCTGGAGGATCTTGAACTCTTCCCTGCAAAGGTGGTTTTTGTATGGAGGCTGAAGCTACCATTATAATACACATATTTATTAATATAGGCTCCTTTTTTTTTCCCTCAGAAAAAGCTCTTTAATTTAAAATCGTCATTGCAGTTTCAGCTTCTTCTAACATCTTTTATTGACAACTAAAACAACTGAAAATTAAATTTCATAACAACTAGTTGTGGCAGGGACATTTAAATGCAACCATCAATGAGCAGGAGAACACGTGCAGTGTGGTTTTGAACCCTGCCTCTGGCACTGGTTACTTTTTCAGTGTCCTTTGGCTTCACTACCTTTAAAATGAAGGTAGTAACATCTACCTTCCTTATTAATCACTTTAGACCAAAGACACTTCAGTGCCCTTCTCTGAAGAGCATCTCCCTGCCAGCTAGTGGAGGTTCCAGAGTGAAGGTAAGCACCCAGGTTGTCAACACTTTGAAAGGGAAGAGTCTGTCATGTAAGAAACCAACACTGATTGGAAGCAGTGACCAGCAAAAAGAAGAGGTTTACATTCTGTCTACTACCTCATGGCATTATCAACCTACTTCAAAGCTATTACAATTCTAATTCCTGTTAAAATCTAAAGACTTTTTTCAAGTGTTAGGGGTTTAGGGTAGGGATTTTTCTGCTTTCAGGTGCTTCAGCTTCTGTTAATACTCAAATTTTCCCTGCAGACTCTGAAACTGGCATTTTTAGTGTAAGTATAAATACAATTTCAGTTTGCCACAAAACATCTGAAACTTCTAAAACCACCATAACATTATGAGATTTATTTTTTTTAAATGATGAATGAAAACATTTTTTCCACTTCTTTGTGAATACCTAAGCATCCACTCTGTCTATGGCTCACTTGTAGACTCAAGTCCACAAGACTTCAGCAAGCACAGTATTTTCGTTTCAACACAACCAACTGTACTCTTGCTACTTAAAGAGCAAAGTAGGAGAGAGCTATTTGGTGTCTCTCAGGCAGAAACATTTAGCTTGAGTCCATGGAAGGCAGCGGATTTTGCTTGCTTTTTCCAGTGTCCCTGTGATGTGAAATCACTTCCTCTTATGACTGATACCACAAACCGAATGGCCCAAGATAGGGGCAAACCTCAGAATTACAGGGAGTATCTCCAACCCTGCCCACTTGTCCTTTATATAGCCATTTCTGAACTAGCAATATCAGAGCAACTGGTTCAGAATATCAAAATCAGGACAAATTGTACTTGGTTTATGGCTGCCCAGCTCAAACACAGAATTTTGTGGTCAGGAGAGCACTTGCTGGTGGCCTACAGAGTCATGTGTATGATGATGGCTCCTCCTCTGGGTGTCTGATGGAAGGAGAGGAAGAGTTGATGTCAATGGCATAATTACTGTCTCATAGGGGTTGGGACGCTCCTGAACCCATGAAGGACTGAAAAACATTCTTCAAACTTCTTAATATCAATGTGATAAGTGTAAGCCATTGCATTCATTCCAAGAGTATTCTGGCGAGAAGTAGCTTACACCAATGCCAGGACATGGGTTAATAGCCATATGAATCCATTGCTACTAAAAGAAAGCTCATGATGAGCAAAATTTTGGGAGTCACTGGAATCTAGTGGAAGCTGTGGAAAAACATTGAGTCAGTAAATACCTTGGAATAAGTTCAACATCATAAAAAAGTGTTAAATGTCAGCTAGTTCCTGATGATACTGCTTTGTCAGATTTGTGCCTCAGCCATGGCAAACAGGGTTTGAGTCGCTGCATGGTGAGGTGCCCTGAGGCATCCAGGATGTCCACAAGGGGCTGTCAGGTATGACACAGGACCTTCAGCAGACCATGATCTGCAGTATACCCAGTGATGTAAGAAATGGCACTAACTCCCCACTTGAGAGACAACTAAATGACAACAAACTTTCTTATGTGAGGTGTTCTATGAAGTGAGAGAGCATATCTTCCTAGACAGACTTATAAACAAAACAGCCACAGAGGGTTAAGGGGAAAGCAATTATCATCCTGTTTTTACATAAGTAGGCAGAAAGAGAGAGTGGTTTGCTTAAAGTCACTGAGGAAGTCTGCATTTCATAGACCAGTCTCATTCTGGTGCATCATTCAACAGACCATGCTCCCATAGCCCCCCTCTACATGTACAGACAGCCCATAGTAGGGTGCACCATCTGGCAAAAGGTTGCAGCTTTAACCAACTATTTCTCAAATGCTGTATTAGGACTATGGGGTTACAAGGGTGTGCACAAGACAGCCCCTTCTGGGTCATCCAAATTTTGCTAGAGAGAAGTTGTGTCAGGAAGGCAACCAGGATGAGGGAAACATAAATATTGCTTTAAGTCCACCTGGATTGTCTCCAGGATCTTTGTTAAGTACTGCTGGCTGAACATGAGAATTTTATCCCTCTCCTCCCTATTCTCCTCCTCAAACAGTGATGCTCCTGTGCTGCTTTTAGAAGACTGCACATAACTGTCTGCCATGCCAGGAGTCAGAACGTCCTGACTCTGGCCGTAATGCAGGCTCCCATCAGACAGCATCATTTATGTGTGGTTAACATGGACACAGAAATGCTCTGCTCCCAGAGCCAAAGAGACACAACCAACTCATTAATTATTTCCATTCCTTTAGAAACTTCACAGAGAAATAAATAGTCATGGAAGCTCATGCCAGGGCTTGGACCTCACATAGCAGAAGACACTCAGTTTCTTGGGAGCCCATCCCCTCAGGACTCTCGAGTTCCTTTCATGAACATGACAATTAATGCCCTGCAGACAGGATGGACATTGATGGATTGTGTGTCCTCAGTGAGTGATTGTGAGGTCTTTCTTTCCCCCGTCCTCTTATAATTTAAGTTCTTTCCTCTTCGATTTTACATTTCCTCCCCTGCTAGATGTATTTTTTCAGCTTCACTTACATGGGTAAGGGTTTGTCCCAAAGCAGCCTCTCCCCCCACAGCTCCCTCCCCCCCCCTCACTTGCTGTGAATGAGACCTCTCTGTCTAAGGCAGCAATCACTGAAGAGCCTCGAGACTTCCCATTTCTTGTCCTCCCCCTGTTTTGATGCACTGATTATCCTCTTGTCGGATCAATAGCCCATCTGCTTTTAGGAGTTTTCTAGCATTCTGATGCTAAATTAAAACAGAGAGAATCAATCCTCAGTTAATTTCCCCAACCAAACAATTTATATCTCTCTTCTGATCTGCCGTCATGTGAATTATGTAATACCGACATACTATGAGGCCTCCCCAGACAAAGTAAACACTTTTATAATGCTGAATTACCCTCTTTATTAGTAACTCTCAAATGTGACAAACCAGGAGATTTATTTTATAATGTTGTATAGTCCTTGGTTGAACTTGTTAAAACTCCCAGCTATTGTAATGGAGTAAATCACTAATTAACAGTGGGGTTTGCTTTGTTTTTAATGGACTTTGGGGATACATTTCAGACTTAGATTAAGATTAGTGCAAAACCGAGTTCTCCTTAATTATTTCAAATTGAGTGCTATGCTAATAGTAAACAATTAGTTTTTTCCTGACTGAAAATTAATGTTCTATAAATAATTACAAAACCAAGCTGCTACGTGAGTCCCAAAAGGAGCTGCCAGTCTTAGTGGTTAACCCACAAGAAAGAGGCATGGATCTGTTCCATGGTCTCACACTTTGTGAAAATTAAGCATGTGTTTTGGTGGCTTTCTAGGGTTTTTCTGCCCTAGCTGAAAAAAAAAAATAAAAATAAAAAAAATATATATATATATATATAAACTGCAGAGCGTATTTTTGAAGGCAAAGGTGTATGGTTTGCCAATTCTCTGGTCACTTCTCAAATCAAACCTTAATCAAAATTCTAGCATCTGTTCCAGCGGAGATTTCTGCTTTTTGATGCTTTGTACTCACTTTTGCACAGGGAAAACAGGGAACACAGAAAATAGAGTTATCTCAGTTGATCCCAGTGTAAGTTTAGTTGACAAAGTATGAGACTGTTATACATCGTGTTTTAGATCACTAAATTCTCTTGCTGAACTCCTAGAATCTAACATTTTTCTCTTTATGGCTGCAAAGCTTTGGTTACACATTTTGAATTATATTAGCTTTTTCTCAGGACCTCTGAGACACTCTTCAGTGTATTTCCATGACCTTACAGATCTTCTCTGTATTCAGTAGAAAGGGACAGACACCTCTCCTGCATAAAACAGTAAAAGGGTGAGATTTCTAAACTCACAGAGCAAAGGATTTCTCATCAGGAAAGGCAAAGTTCCTGTTGGCAGGGGAAGGAGAGCAGCTCCTCTGAGCACCAGCATTGCCTACTTAACTCAGGAGGACAAAAATCACTGCTCTGTTCTTACAGCAGTCCATCATGGCTCAGCACTACCCGACCCCAACCCATTCCTCTGCCACAGCTGATGATGCATACGCTGCCCCATGGGGTGAAGGAGTGACGCGCACAGGCAGGAGCCAGGTCTCTCATGCCTTACCTCTCTGCAGATGCAGCCCTGAATGCATACAGCCTTTCTTTCAGTGGTGGAAAAGCTGCCAGGAGGGTGGCAGCCCTGGGGGCAGAGTACATCAGCACTTGGTAAGTGCTGATGGAGGGGTTTGCTCCATCCTGCTGCACCACATTGCATGTGTCTGGGGAGACACCACCACCACCGACCCAGCACACACCTCTTACAGAAACAACAGTGCTGCTCCAAGACCAGAGGGTCTCTCTCGCGTCTCAAAACTATAATTTTGCCATTTCCACTTCTCCACCCTGGGCAACTACCTACTTTGCCTTTGTCTTAAGCCTGCTCAGCCTTGTGCTTTGTCTTACACAGCACACCAGAGTCATAGAAATCATAAAATTTGCAACAGAAACTTGCCTCAGTTTCCTCATAATTTCTCAGCTTTTGCTCAATGCCTGTCAAAACCCTGTGATAATCCTCTCCTTCCTTTCTGCTGTCATCTTTTTCTGGCATGAGGGAAGATATCAAAGATTCCTCAGAGTAGTTGTGACATTTTGTTCCCTGTTATGTCCTTTCTCCATTCAGCTTCCAAGCCCTCCTCAGAAAGGGCAGTGTACCTCATTGCTTGCCTATCTGTTAGCCAGCTACAAACTCCCTACTACCTCCTACAAACCAGCACTCTGAAGAGCCTAGAGACCTCTGTTAAGGTGCTGATGAGTCTTGATGTCCAAGAAGTGTCCAAGCCACAACAACCCAGTTCTTATAGCCCCTTGTCTGCCTTGTGGAAGAGACGACATAAGAGCGTCAACTTAGAGCTTGATGAGCGTGTGCATTTTCCTAATGTTCCTCCCAGACTTGTGCTGGTCCTGAGGTGCTCCTCTAAAATCAAGTTCTCAGGTGAGAGGGAGATAAATTCTGCCTGCTCTGTAAGTAAAATAAGATTTCAATTTGCTGTCAGAACTTTAATTAAAACACTTATAGATCAACTTTACTGTGGCAAATTGTCTGTGCCACTATTACTATAGGAAGATGAATGTTAGCTGTGAAAACAGGCAAAGTACACTCCCCTAGACTAATGTGTAATTTCATAGCCATTGATTTTTTACTTTGAAAATTCTCCCACGTGCTTCTGGGAATTGGAACTTGCTACAGGTGACCTGGCAGCAGCTTTAGTAATTTCTAAAATGTTTTGTGAATGTGGAAGAAGAGTCATTTTGCCCATTCACTTTTTTCCAGAGCAGGCATGACCTGCAAGCACTTACCTCCCAAGTTCTGAAACCCAGACTAATTGTTGTATGACTACATTTAACAGATAATGCATAATCTACAGCTTTAATTTCTATGGGATATTGATAAACAACGACCATCTCCTGTTGTAAGACTAAGGATCTAATTCTGCAGTCAGTGTGAATACCGACTCTCTTCTGGGTAATAATGAAAAGTCAGATTGTGCACCAGGATAAATGTAATTACTGGAATGAATTTGCTTATGCCAGTGAGATACATAAGATAAAAGAGCACAAAATATAAGTAACTATTACTGACTTGAAAGCAGGTGTGTGATTTACTATATAACAGGCTATTTGAAATGGTCACATAACTAAATGGGTAATTTTAGTACCAAAATTAACCGTTTAGCCAAGGTAAATGTTGTGGTGCTTTTGGTAAATTCTGAATTCTTAAAATTAGTCAGTGCAGCATCTGAGCACTTTGCAGTCCCTAAGACATCATATTCAGATCACTTCCTTGGAGCAGCTATGTTAACTGTGGCAGTCACTTCTCTGCTCTTCACTCAGCCCAGCCTGGCAGGAGGTAAACTCTCTCAACACTCCCTTAAATGTGGAGGCACAAGTAGGAGTGAAGGCTAGTCTGTGCACAAGGAGTCTGAGCCACAGACAGACACACACCCAGCTTTCTAGCAGTTTCTGGATGTCTAAGGGGCCTGTCCAATGCCACATAAGAAATCAATGGCACAACATCACACTTAACTGAGACCCTGTACCACCCTTCACCCAGCAATTGAGTTCTGGGTTTCTGTAAGGATGTGTTATGCATGCTCCATCCCAGCAGTACCCCTTGGGGTGACTCAGGAAGGAACCAAGAAAGCAAGAATCACCAGAGAGACAGTGAAGAAGTAACCTTTTCTAACCAGAAGAAAATGAATTTGTGGTTGCTTATTGCTTTAGATCTGCACCACACGTCTGCACCACAGTGATGGGGCTACTTGAAAGCACTGGCAATTAAGACACACCTCCTAGCAGTCTCTGTGATGGTCCAGCTGTAGCATGTTAAGCAGAACAGAAATAGACTGTGGTAGTTTCAGCATGTTCACATTGTTAGTGGTGGCAGAGAATGAAGGCCACCAATTAGAGCAGATAACACACAGACAAGGTTCAGGACACAGGTCGGGGTGAGGGTCAAGACTGCTTGGGGGCAGCTGGACGTTGGTACAAAGCCTGCAAAGGCAGATGCCCAACACTCCAACCACCTCATACCACAAGCCCTCATTCCACAATGAGATAGTTGTGCCCTAACCACATCTACTCAAAGCCCTGCATTAGCACATCTTGGCCTTTTTGTAATTGCATTTATCTAAGATCTGAGTTAAATCCATTAAGAGAGAAAAACTATACCAGCGTAGCTGTGATCAAGAGTCAGGCCCAGCTGGCTACAGGAAGGTGGGAAGACAGCATGGTAGGTATGCAGTTGTCCAGCAATATCCAGCATTATCTGGGACCCACGTCCAATTAAACCAACTATGTATACACACTAGACATGCAATTGCATCAATCTCATCCATTGACTTTATTTACATACTTAACATCAGTGGCAATTTCTTCCTTCTGCCATGGAGTTGTCAAACACATCCTATCCATCAGTGCAAATGTGAGGACTTAATTAGGGCTACACATGCATGGCCTCAGGGCACTGATGAGCAAAAAACAGTGTGGTTTGATTAACCGAGTTCCTGTCTACATTGTCAGCTGAGTCCCCTTCTTGAGAAAACATAGTCCAGCTGCTTCTTGTGTCCTTATGTATTTAAGTTTGCCTCTATTATACAATAAATGAGAAATCAAGGGTAAACAAGAAGGTGAGGGGTTTATTAAGCTCCTTTACTGTGACTACTGATTCTACTGGCATTTCCTTTGACTTTTGACCTTCCCTGATGCAAAGGCTCTGGTCTCCTTGCAGCTAAGCTGCGGCTTTCTCTGAAGTACATGGTCTGCAATGTGATACCTGCGGATATGGTACCTTGGATAATTAAAATGTTTGTTGACTTAAGTTCTGCCCCCACCAGTGTGTAACTGTGTCCACAGAAAACCAGTGTTTTCTTCCTAATGAAGTGCCAAACATTGGTGCATAAAGTCACCAAAGTTCTTAGTCTTTAATGTTTCATGCTTCTTTATCTCTAATTGAATAACGTTATAGTCAGCATGTTTGGCAAACACATGAAGGTGCCATTTAAGATGCAGGAGACAAACATTTATAAATTGGTTACACAGTGAAGACAGTACATAGCTTGCTCTCTAATGATAAACGCCTGAGGCATTACAGAATTATGCAGTCTTGCAAGAGTGATGCCAGATGAAATACACTTGGCCAAGTATCAATGTCTCCTAGACAAGGCCATATGACACCCTAAACTCTGTTAATGGTACTGACCAGCTCTCCACTGACTACAAGTGAGGTAGCCTAGCCCAATGTCTGGCTTTTTAGTTACAGTTCAGATAGATTAATCCTCCCTTTATATTATGAGCAATTTTCAGCACCATGGTTTCTTTTCATTGTTGAGTAAGTGATTTCATATCTTGGGTGCTTCACACATCTACTGATCTTTCATGAAGCAGATGACATCAGCACTTTCACATCTCCTGGTTCCCTATTTTGTGATCCAAATAGCCTCAGCCTCTCCCTTTTTCAACTCTGTACACAGAACTTTATTGATGCTCTTGATCTCTTCTGTTTATTTCCTTGCTCTTCTCCTTTCTAGTTCACTTTCTACGGCATGCTAGTTCTGATGGCTGTCAGACTTTTTTCCTAGCGGGCTTTGATAAATGAGAGAATGCTAGGAAGTTGTCATGGATGTAGGCTGTCAGGAATGGGGAAAACTGGATACTTCATGGACATTCCTTACCTCTGATCCCAAGGCCTGGACTGAACCACCAACGTGATCCTTTCAGTCCAATGTGGCTAATGTTTAATGGCACAGGGAGATTTCTATCCACTTTCAACAGGATCCTGTGGGGCTCAAAAAGAAAGTAACTACCGGTATCAGACATAATAGAAGCAGTGAACTTCTGTAACTCTGCCAGTAAGATCCAAGAAATTCAAGTCCTTCCTTTGAGGCGCAGAACTAGAAGAAATTGTTACAGTTTTTTGAATTGTACCTGGAAGCAAGCATGACTGCAGGGAAGTTAGACAGATTGAAATCTTCCCCAATATTGGATGTGGCAGCTCAAAAGGCACTGGAAGTGGAGAGTATGCTTTGGAAGAAGCATGAGGACTACTGTAAGCTGCTAAAATAAGACTGCTGAAAATGAATAGTTTGGGAAATGGATTAGTTAGTAGTTTATTTGTAGTGTAACTGATAACAAGGTCAGAGCAAGGTTATTGCAGCAATGGGCTTGACTTTGCAAAAAAAGCGTTGATATTTGCAAGTCAAGCCAAAACTCCGCTTTTCAAATGAAAAGTTCAGTAAGATCAGAAAGAATCCGATTAAAAATGCATAGCGAAGTGCAAAGATGGGCTGCAAAGGTCAGCTAATGGCCTGGACGAAATTTTCTTGCAGAAAATGTGGCATTAATCACAACAAAATGGAAAGGGGTCCATTGCCAGAAGAATGTGGCTATGCAGAGAATACACACAGCTTGCAGCCATTGGATTCATTTTTTCTGCATATTCTGTCAGGCAGCACTCCAGTAAGTTCCTTGTAGTTGTTTACCTCTGAGCTAACCATCTAGATTTCCTTTACCATCAGTGGAGAGAAACATGCTCTTCTGGGGCATAATTCATCTCACAGTGAGGTAGACATCTAAAATACATCACAGGGATAATGTTCTGAAAATGGCTATTTCTCTCCACCAGCTGTGAAGAAAGCCATGGGTGACTGGCTCATATGCATGTGTTTCTTCACTGTGGACTTCTAAACCAAAGTAAGATTAATTCAGCCTTTTTGAGAAGCCACGAGCATGCCTAACCTATCAAATGTACCAGTTCTGGAATGAAAAGTTGTGTACCCATCACTGCATCTAAACATTGCAGAGCTTCTGAATTTGGGTGTGAGTGTAGGCCTTTGCAGTGATGTCACCACACGGCTCTGGGGACCTGTTTATTCTTCACACACACATAGAACTTAAGTAGCTCTTGGATTCACTCTCTAACCTGTACAGAAAAAGCGTACTTCTGGACTGGCAGTCTCCATCCACTAGTTAATGCCTTCATTTTTACACACATTGAGAGTCTTCTCAAATCCATCTTTTCTCTGCCTTTCTGCATGACTCTTTTCCACATGATGAGGTGGCTTCTCTTTTATTTGACTCTCTCTTTTTGCTGGAAGGTGGCTAAATGCCTTTCTGTGGGTGCATCCCTATGGCCTTCCTTCATGCTCCTATCCAAAAAACTGTTGCTTCTGCTAACATAACTCCACCTTTAACAGTAAACAGGTTTGTACAGACTGATGAATAACTCTACTGTAGTTCAGTTCCCATAGCCTTGATAATCTACTGGAGCCTGCTAGTGAAGCAACCATTGACCAAATAATTCTGGATTGAATTTTTACCTGCCAGTGAAAATTCCTTGGGTGATCATGAAATTAACAAGTTTAGTGGTAAAGGGAGTTAAAAAAAAAAAAAAAAAATTACTTTTCTAGCTAAACACCAGATCTTTTTTTTCCTAGATTTTGCACTGGGAGTTTCAAAGGTTTGATTTAATGCTAGACTGTAGCCAAGGGGTTTAAACATGTGCCTGAGAAAATTAGTGTATCAGGGTGAGGAAAGAATGATAAGATACACACAGATGCATGAATATAAAATACACTAACTGCTACCTGAACTTGGTCACAGTAAACCATGTCACTAAGTTCAACACAGTTAATGAGGGTGCGGAGGGAGAGCTAAAACGATGTCTGATAAAAGAAGAATCTAGTTCATGCTGTTTCAACATCACTTAAAAGTGACTGTTCCCCAGCCATGTTTGTTGGGGAAAACACTGACATGTGCTCAAGAGA